>APFE031134870.1:304086-325419 GCA_000404065.3 Pinus taeda
TAAAAGGTCTTGGGACCGCAACTACATAACGCTGAAGCCTGATAGGAATATCATCGATGGTCATCTCCGGTATGTCTACCGTCAGACGCTCTAGATCCTTCTCTAACTCAACTAGCATCTCTGTTGTTGCATCATGAGGGGCCGGTAGCGGTGCAACTGGATGTCTCCTCTCAAAAGCCTGGAGATTGGCTAGACGCTGTGGGCCTACGTCTGCATTTTAAAAATTTTACTGTCAGTTTTGAAACGATGTTTAAAAACAAAAATATAGATAATTTAAAACACTTGTGAAAAATGAATATACCTCTTTCATCCCATTGTTCTCCCTGTGGAAGAACCATGTCCGGATCTCCACGAAAATCCATTCCGGCATAAGGAAAATCCTGAATGGCGAAGACCGGGTTCTCTAACCAGTGAAAGTAGACCTCAGGAAAGCGGACGACCTTCTCTCCCTCATCAGGATGTCGAGCCATAACGGCAACCCATCTCATCAACTTAGGCTCCTGAGGAAGCCCAACCCCAACTGTGAGCTGCTGTGGGATCAACATAGGAACTCTCTCTAAGGCGAAGCTCACAACCAAAGACCCATATCCAAAAGTCTTTGATTTTTCGTTATTCACCCTAGTCAACTGGCCCTTCATATTGGCCAGTACAGCATCGCACCAGTTGAAAATGGTTCCTCGGTAGCAATCTATCGCCATTCGCATCTGAGACCCAGTGGCTATGTGTAAAGCGGCTGTGCCGCAGAGTCTGGTAACTGTGAAAGCTATCACCATAAGTTCAGGCCGGGATATGAACTTGATTTCAATCCCCTTCCCCTGGTTCTGATTGTTACACCACTCTAGCCGGAGGCTAGCAAGGGATTGGCCACCAGGCCTAGTCCCGAATAGAGAAAGGTGTTCACCCCTGTTGGGAAAACCAGTGAGAAAATATATGTTGGAGGCCTCTATCTCGAGCTGGTGGCCTCGAATGTTAAAACACTGATCCTGAATGTTCCATCTCTCGACCAGCCATTCTAGAAATGGCACCTGGGCCCTCATGCCAGGTATGACCCAGTATTTGTAAAGATTGCATGTTCTCAACGCATCAATGGTAGGTTGGTGATTCAGCGCGGCCGAATCAACGTCTTCGTGCTCTCTTTCAGGCCAATCAAGCATGATGGGCAATCTACACATCAAGAAAAACGTATTAGAAACCATAAAATCAAAAATTGGTGGTTAAATTTGAAGTTTGGGTTTTGGAAATGCGCTTTGCACGGGGTATGCATCTCGTCTTCAGAAACAGAGCATGGGTACGCACCTGGTCTGAAGGTAGGTTGCGTAGCCTAACCTTTTTCCCTTTGAGGAAAAAGTCGGGGTACGCAGGTTACCCATGGGACACCTGCGTACCCCGAGGAGCACATCCTAAAACCCCAATGCCCCCAAAAAATCAAACAAGGGCTAAAATTTAAAATTCTAAACAGATGAAATGAAGAGGAGGATGTGTGGGAATACCTGAAAGAGACGGTGCTCGATTCCAACGTCGGATTCTCCGCAAATCACGGGGAAGTTTCTTGCCAAAAGCCCCTTTCTCTCCCTCAACAGTAAAATGGTAAAAATGACATGGTAAAAAGTCTTTTTATAGGTTTTTTGGATGAATAAATACTAAATTTGTTTATTTTTCACCATGGAAGGACATTTTTCAATGTATTTTTGCCTATCTTAAACAGGTATGAGTAATGTGTCGTTTTTGTGCAAGAGAAAGGGATTTTCAGGGAAACTTGTCATTTTTCACTAACCAAACATCAGAGTCATCTTTTAAGCCCTTTTCTGACTCATAAAAAATGAAAAGATTGCCGAGCGTTTCTTTTACACTGGTTAAAACGGAATTAAAAGACGGTCCCCTTATAGCCCTTTTCTGACCGTAAAAACAGGAAAAGATTGTCAGGTTTTTGTCGTTTCAAACTCGATACTGGAAATAAAACGACGTGTTTTTTATCGCTTTTTACTTTTCAGGTCGAAGACACTAACCATGAAAGTACTCCTTGGTCGCAAGATCAAGCGGTTCTCCTAGGTATTATTTTATACTTTTTCGGGCTTAGCAGACACAAATTTACGAAAAAGTCCAATCTGGAGTCTCCTTAACTTTTTCAGACTCTCTAAAAATGAAAAACACCGAGTTTCTCCTATACTGGACTCATTAAAATTTCACAGTAAAGGACCTGTTTTATTACAAATGGGAATGGACCACTCCTTCTTAGGGTTCGAATCAAAACTAAGTTTGACTCATCCGAAGGATGAGCTTATAATCAAGCATATGTTATCCTCCTCAAGCTTGTTAAAAATAAAGAGGTACTTGCCAGAAATGGTGGGGGAAAAGAGATAAGAATGAGCCTATTTGATATCCTTTTGTCTCAAAAAAACCTTACTACCACTCTTGAACACGATACTTTTTATTCACCTCGGTTGGGAATCCTTTGCCTCACAGTTGATCAAGCCACATTGAAATTCTTTAGCCAGGTTCTGGGTATTAACTTTGAGTCATTCGTCACCAAGCCATCTGTTGTGTCGTTATGTGTTCAAGAGGTCTGTAAACAAAACATTCAACTGCAAAATACCTATCATCCATTTTATCATCCTTGAGTTAGTCCTTACAGCAACATTTCTTCAACTTGAACTATGATTCCGTGTTCTGGGCTTGCCTGCGACGAGTCGCTTTCTATCGACATCAGCACATTATCTAGAGAGTTGACTTAGAAATCATCAGTACCTTGAAGTCTGCATGCATCAATGGCAGGTTTTCTCGCCTTCGACGTCAGTTTTCATCATTGACTTGCGATCAAAGGATTCCATGAAATGTTCGACATCGACTCATTCTTCACATCTCATGGATTATACTGGGTACTTTGAGAACCATTGACATCACTGGTGGTCTCTCTCACGCTTGTTAACAGTTTACATCATTGACTGGTAATCAAGTGGTTTCTACCATGTTCGACATCGACTCATTTATTCGCATGGCTATAATCGTACCAATTCGGGAAGTAGAGATGAAGACCCTGGATCTAGTTTCCACCATCCAGGCTGCGAGGAGTTTTGTATTCATTATATTGTAGATCAATTATAAACAGATGGCTGCGTCCATACTGTGTCTACATGAGTCTATGATTATGATGTACTATGAAATCATTCCTGTATCAGAGTAGTAGTTAGTCTGTTAGTTAAAGTTTTTTTATCTGAGTATGGGAATGCCTACCTCAGCGATGATATAATCTTATACATGTATTTTGTGTTGAAAATTGCAGGTTCTGACTGGGCTCTCCACAAGATAATCCTTGAAATGATAAAGTACTTCACCCTTCCTAGATGTTATAAAACCCTAATCTATTACAGGCTTCGCACTTACGGGGCAACCTGTTACACTAAAATTTGTCACCATGACTATCTGCAGTTAGTATGGCTCCATCAAAAGTCATACTATCCTCCTTGGCAAGCCTTATACCTCTGCTCTCCATGTCAAACTTCAAGAAAGAGAGAAAGTCATTAAAAAACATGTTTATCTCTGGGTACGAAGGTTCTCTCTACCTTACCTGCATGTACACACTCCAAGTTCATTATACCTGCATACTTGTGCGCTCTGTATGTCAAGGGATGGGTGCGTACCCCTGTAAAGGTCAAAAGGCGCGAGTTTCATCTTAAAAAAGTTACTTGTGGTCATTTCTAGAGCATTCTAGAAGATTGTTTGACGTGTATTCAGCGCCTCCAGATGGTTCATGCATCCCTATGAAAGAGGAACTTATCCCATCAAGAGAGGAGCTACCCCATCCTCCAAAAGAGTGAGTATCCCATTGATGTTGGACCTGATTAACTTCCTCTAGAACACTATAAATACAGGCATTGGTCCAGAGGAGGGGAGGTTGAAAGCTGAACATTCCAAAGGGTAGATGCTGCTGGAATTAGGACTTCCTTGTAGAAGCTTGTGAGGAGAGATTCCCATCCTTTCTTGTTTCATTTGGAAGTGGGTGAGCTTATCAAAGTAAGGGAAAACTCTTGTTGGACTCTGGGAGGAACTTGCACAACACCAAGGCTCAGGTTGTAATGGTTTCTTTTGTTTCCTATTAATACAAATAAGTCCATTCTTCTCAACAATTTGTTATTAATGAGTTGTTTCATATACTCCTTGGTCTGTATGTTGAATATGTTTTATTTTATGAGATATTCAGGTGCTATGTAATCGTTTGATTGTTAGTGAATGCAGGTTTCAAAGTGAAGGAGGAGCTCATCTGGATCGACGAGGCTAGACTACTACAACAGTGTTGGACTACAGGTAGGATCTAAAACACATGATTTCTCGTGTGATAAATGCATGTTTAGAGAAGGATTGCTCTTAATTGTCTTCTTTGTCACTAGAAAGTCTTAGGCTTCTAGGGAGGTTGGTTTTGTCCCCAAGATTAACTCTTTCCGCATGACAGGTACCCCCTCAAACCATCTCGAAATTTTGATTCCAGTTCACTGATCTGTTATGTGCTCGAGGTCTCCTTGAAATGGAGAAACCCCTCCTGAAAGATCAGTTCTGATGCATCTTGACCAAAAGACAAATAAACAACAAAATAATATTGTTTCCAATTTTTAGAGTTTTCTGCTTTGGCTGGTTCATTCTTGAGTCTCCCCAGAAGAGAAAACAACCCAAACAGGAATGAGGTAGCTATGTATTTTTGAGTTTTTGAGAGGTTTTATGAATGTCTCTAACATTTATTCTGAACTAAAGAAACAAAACAAAGCAATAGAAAAACAACAAGCTTCCAGCCCTGGCTATGGCTTCAAAGTGGAAAATTTTGTGCATATGGAGGATGGTCCAACACACGGATCTCATCCATCTCTTTATCTTCTATTCTCCAATAGCCCATATTTTGTTTTAGACCCTCTTTAGAAAGCTGGTCTGCAATATCATTGCATTCCCTGTATATATGACATAGAGAGATGATGTTAAAATGAGATTTTAAGTGCATGGTTTCCTCTAGAAGTGACGATAACATGTAATTCTGACATCTATTCGATCCATTGAATCATTTGACAATGCTTAGTGAGTCCCCAAAGATCTGAATCGTGGATATGCCCAGATGAATGAGCCAACAAAGGGGGAGTTTTAAGGCTGTCAACTCGGCAAAATTGTTGGTTCCATTCCCTAAGCCTACTAAGGCTTTGAGGCTTCTTTGGGGATCTAAGTGGATGATCAGCCCTACTCCACATTTATTTTCATGGTTGGAGGCCCCATCAAAGTATGCCCATGGAATCCCTTCCTTGATGTTCTCTTCTATGTTTGGTCGGGGAAGCTCCCCATGGGTGGGTTCAGGGATACTTGTGAAGACAGACATACTTCCAATAGCTATGCCTTCCACTGATAGGGAATGGTCTTAAAAATTGCTTTTGTTTCTTTTGATCCATAATCCCCAGGAGATGATAAGGGGTAGGTTCCTCAAGTTACCTTCATGATGTTGGGTCCACCATGATTTCCCGGTTGTTGCTATCAACTGCCCATTCCATATAACCCTTTTGTGTATCAGGTTCCCTACCGATTGCCAAAATTCTTTGGAGAAGGAGCAGTCCATAAAGAGGTGTGAAATTGTTTCAGAGGCTGCTTTGAAAAGGGATTATCTTCCTAGTCATAATTTGAATCTTTTAAGGAGGATTTCCTAGGTAGGAACCTTCTATTTTAGGATACACTGAAAGATCATTCAGGCTTTTTCCAGGCATTGTAATTTCTAGGTTGAGGCTACCCACTAGTCCTGGATCCCCGAGCCTTTCTTTTTCATTAAGAATTTGTATCCTTTTTTTGGTGAGTATTTCCCTGAATCTGCATGGGCCCAAACTAGTTGGTTTGGCCTATCTCTTAGTCTGACATTTGATGGAGATAGCTCAGAGGTGAACATATTCCATTCCCTTGTCCAATGGAGGTTAAGATTAAGGTCCAAACCTGAGAGCCATGCTTTGCCCTATATGGAGGAATGCCCATGTTTCTCTATCTGGCTAAGGTTATTTATATCTTTAGAGTTGAGGTGGATGATGAGTTCATGAGATAATCTGAAATGTTCATTGCATCCTACCCAGGGGTCCTTCCCTAGGTAGACATGTACACCATTCCCTACCTGCCAAGCTAGTCCTTGTTCTATGATTTTAAAGACTTCCAAAGATTCTTTACATACCACTGATGCACTACCTTTCTTTTTGGATGGGCTTCTGATCCAGTCTTTTAATGGTATTCGTTCGACATGTTTCCTTTTAACCATTGTAGTCCAAAGGTTCTTCGACTTGATGAGCCTCCATCCTAGCTTTGTTGACCGTTGATCTGAATTATGTTCGGTATTTGATATCCCATCCTCCCAATTCCTTTGGCCTTGCCACTTTCTTCAAGGCTACCCATGGGAGTACTGAATCTTCCTTTGAACCTGCCCATCAGAATTTGTTGTAGACTCTTCTAAATTTTTCCAGAATCCCTTTCAAGACTTAGGTTAGTGTAACCCAACAGAATGGCATAGCCAGAAGGACTGATTTGATTAGAGTGAGTTTGATGACCCTAGATAGCCATTTGAAGCTCTAGTGGGTGACTCTTGATTCTATTTTTGTTATTAGCCAATGCCAGTCTTGCTTCCTATACAAGCAAGGTTTTAGATAAAAACCAAGATATTTGAAGAAATCTTGGATCTTTTGATCCTTGAAGGGAAAGTCCTCTTTGATTTGGGCCACTTCGAGCCTATTGAATCCTTCCAACAGAAGTTGAGATTTAGCACTATTTATTTGAAGTCCTGTAGCTTTTAAGAATAGCTTTAGTAGCCTTTTTAGCTCCAGAGTTTCAGATCTTCTTCCTGTATAGAAGAGCAGGATGTCATCCATGAATAGGAGATGGGTTATTTTCAGGTTGGTTGCCACTTCCAGTCATTGAATATTTCCTTTCCTATGGGCATCGAAGATCAGCTGGCTAAGTCCATTCACTATCAGAAGGAAGAGGAGGGGCGAGAGAGGACATCCCTGGTGAAGTCCTCTTTGACTTTCGAAAAAAGAGGTGGCTGCTTCGTTAATGAGAATAGAAAATCTTACACTGGTTAAGCATCCCATTACCTAGTTTATGAGTTCTATGTGGAACCACAGGTGCATGAGAAGCATCCGAATGTACATCCAACTAACCTTGTCGAATGCTTTAGATAAGTCAATTTTCACTGCTACTTCTTTCATTTTTTTTGGATGATATTATCAATGGTTTCCTGGGCTACTCCAATCGTTTCATAGATCTGCCTCCCATTCTGAAAGCTGAACTGTTCCCTTGACATGTTCTTGGATAAGATTGGTTTAATGAGAGGGCTACGACCTTTGCTATTATTTTATAGATACAGTTACAGAGGGAGATTGGTTGGAAGTCCTCAAAGGAGGAGGGTTCTTATTTTTTCGAAATGAGGGCTATGAAGGTTGAGTTGAAGGGCATGTAAATTACTCCTTTTCTTTTGGATTCTTCAACCACTTCGGTTAGATCTTTCCCTAACTACTTGAAGAAATGTTGGAACAGCTCCATTGTCTAGCCATATGAGCCAGGACTCTTGTCTTTAGGCATTGCTTTTACAATTCCTTCCACCTCCCCCATGGTGACTTCTCCCATCAATTCCTGCGAGTTCTCTTATTCCACATAACGACAGAAGGTCTGGGTAGTCTGGATCACATCTACCAAGGAGATTCCACCTTGGTTAGAGAAAAGGTTATGGAAGTGCCTTATGCCCATTTGGGTGAGATCCTGGAAGAAGTGGGCCTCACTACCTCCTTCTTCTTTTAGATTCCAAATGGTGTTTATGTTCTTCCTTCCTCTAGCATAGTTCTGGAAAAAATTAGTATTTTCATCATCGGCCTTAAGTAAAATGTCTCTGCTTTTCAATCACCATTGCTCTCCCCTTGCTAAGAGGATTTCATTCCTTTTACCTTCCTACTGCATGATTATTTCTTTTTTCCCCTGAGTTTCATATCCATTAGCCTCAGGGCTTTTAAGACAGTGGAGATTCCTTTCTATTTGGATGAGTTCCTCATCTTCTTTCATCTTCTTTTCCTTGGCCCAGTTCACTGTGGCTTTTTTAAGGCGGTTTAGGTTCTTCATAAAGTGGTAGGCTTTGTTGTCCAACTCACTGGAGTTGGCTGATCTTCAAGTGGATTTAAAGAGGGAATTGAGAGAGTCTTCTTGAAGCTAAGATGGCCTAAATTTGAAGGGGGCAATTGGTTTTTTGGGGGGCTTGGATAGTTCAAGAAGGATTTTCATAATATCTGAATTGCCACCTTCCCAAACCCACTGGTAGAAGACTAGAATTTTGGCAACAGTTTCCTCCTGAAGGAGGAGTCGGTCCAGTCTTTTTGCTACACAGCCTTCCCTTGCTCTTCTATTCCTCTAGGTACGTTTGTTCTTCACTAAGTTAATGTCCAGTAATTTTTTGTCTCTTAAAAGGTTGATGAAGAAGTATGATAATTGATCTTGTGTGTCCAAGGGACCCAAAGTTTCAGAAGAGCCTATGGAGAAGTTTAAGCCTCCACCGATGACCAGATTGGGACTGTTCATAGAAGTCTTGGAGGGTAGTGTCTTCCAAAATTGGGCTCTTCCCTAGCAGGGTCCATAAATTTTTACTATCAGTAGAGAAGTATAGAGTTCTTGGGACTATACCCTCGTCCCTATCACCTGATCAATCCCCCAGGAATTTAGACCTTTCAACTTCTCTTGCCTGTAGGCCAAGGCTAGGCCCCTAGAGTGACCTTTTTCATCCAAAACCGGAATGATCCAGGATGAGAGAATTTTTTATAATGTTTTAGAGACCTCATCTTCAGCTCCAAGGGTTTCATGAAGGAGGAGCATATCCCAATTATAGTTCCTGATTACTTCTGTTAAGGCCAGCTTTTTTAGGTTGTTGACTATCCCTCTGTAGTTCCAGGAGAGAATGATCATTGGATAACCTCTCATAGGGGTTTTTCTCCTCTAAGCACCCCAAAAATGGAAATATTTTTTCCATCTGCAATGTCTATCTTGGCTCTTACCTAATCCTTCGATAAGTTTGATTTTCGCCCTCTTGTTTTCCTATCTTCTGGGTGGGAGGATTACATGTCAATTCCTCCTATACCTCCAACGTTCCCCGTGGGGGAGGTTTTTTATCACGGGGTTTGAGATTATAAGGATTGGTTGCTAGGATGGGATCCTCTCTTGAGGCCTCGAAATTGGAAAGGGAAAAGTCACGATTCAGATCTAGGTCGGGGATGGAAGTTATTATGCTTTCCATTTGCATGGTTTCTCAGAGAAGCAAAGGAGCTACCATGTTTTGATGCCTGGAGGGACCAGGCATTGGCTCATTTATATTTAAAGAATATGTTGGACAAAAAGAAGGTGGATTTAGTTCTAGACCCATACCCTCTTTAGCGATCAAATGGCTCCTTTCCATGCAAGCTTGAGAGTCATGGATCATTTCCATCCCTTTGAGCTGGATGGGAAGCTGCTGATCCTAGGTAGCCTACTACTGCTATTCATTTCCCTCTCTTGAATTCTTCTGGGGCCCCTCCATATCTAGGTCCATGAGCTCTTCCTCCTTGTTGCCCTCTTCTGCCCTGGTTGTAAGAGATTCCATAGCCGTTCTCCCTATCTTGGCCTTCCTCTTCTTGCCTCTATGTCTATGGGCCATCGGACATTCTTTTGCTAAGTGCCCATAGACGTCACACCTATGGCATCGGAATGGTAGGTGTTCATAGTCAAGTTGTTGTAGGTATTTGAAATATTTGTAATGCAATTGTATTTCTTCAGCCAGTCCTACTCGGGGAGTGAGGCTGACCAAGATACGAGCCATCCCTATGTCTTTGGTTTGGAGGAAGGACATGTCCATTTCCATATACTTCCCGAGATGGTTCCCCATAGATCTAAAGATGGATTCAACCTAGAGGGAAGGTGGGAGCCCTAGTAAGTGGACCTAGACTAGTAGCTCATCGGTTCTTTCCCTCTCGGCATCAAATAGGGGGTTTAGTGTTCGAATAAGATCGATATCCTTCCTAACACCCAGCTCCTGTCTAGTACCGAGTTCACTACTTCTTTGTTTACAAATTTGACCATAAACCAGCCCTTTGCAAGCGTCAACACCTGGAGGTTTGAGTTTAGGCCTTCCTTCCATTGTTGGGAATCCCATTCCTGGATGAATTTCGCTAAGTATTTTTCCCCCTTGCCCTTCCAACCAGTGTCAGGTCCGCGACTTCCATGGCTTCGTCTATTGACACATTTATCCCTAGGGTCAGGTTTGAAAGCATTTCTTTCCTTTTAATTAGCTTAGGTGGTTTCCTCTTCTCCCCCTTCTACCTATGTTGTGGCCATTCCTCCCTATTCGAAGTGACTTTTTCCACATCTACCACTTCTTGGTGGAGCTTGATCATTCTCCTCTCCTCCTGGGTGAGAACTTTGTTGTCCTTGTCACTGCCTTCTTCATGTCTCTTCCCACTGTTGCCCATAGTCCCCCCGATTGTTACCTCCTCACCTAGATTTAGTCCTTGCTCCTCTCTCGTCCCTTCTTCTCCTAGTGCATCTTCAAGGTTCAGGAGCCCCGCAAACCATGGCCCTGGACATAGTAGTTTTTTCTTAATCTGTCAACAAATGTGTGGGTTTTGGGTTTTCACGACTTGTGGAAGTACCATTCCTAGTTTCAGCTCAGAGTTTTTCCCTTCTGAGATCCCTAACACGTAGATTATTACCAGGTCTTCTAACCCTCTTGAGAAGAAGAAACTGAGGGGGTGGGGGTTTGATGTACTTACAAATGGATTTTTTGCAGTCGCTTCTACTGAATCGCCCTGATTTTGCGTCTCTTGAATGAGAGGAAATTCCTTCTGGCTGCTTAGAAAGGGTAGGCCTAGATTGCCCTCCAGCTGCCCTCGAGTATCCTTCATGTCCCACACCTCCTCCGAAACACACGATTCTTTCCCTAGACTTTCAGCTAGATGGATATACCATTCAATATTCTGATTTGTGACTTCCAGACCCCAAACCACCAGGATATCCCCAGGTTCAGGCTGCAGATCAATGGTGCCTTTCGGATAACCCATCCTCTTGCCGACCGCTCCTTGGTAATTGTCAGTTGCGCCTTAGTAACTGTTGGTCGTAATTTTCTCTTCTGATCAACCTTCCACCATTTTTAAGCTGTATACTAGGCAAGGTTGTGCATGTAACGTGTTTTTTTAATCCTCTTTTATTGCCCATATCTTCCTTCTTACACCGCACATGGGTTTTCCCTAGATTCAGCTTGGGGCTTGACCACCGTCTTGTCTCAGCTGTCATCTTTCTTGGGCCCTGCTCTAATGTCCCTTCTGATGCTGCTTCTAGTCATCTGCCTTTCATACTCAGGCTTGTCATCGTCCAGGCATCATGGCCTCCACCTGGAGGTTATCCTATGCCTACTTACAACAGTTACCATTATTCTAAACCCTAGGTGTTCTACTATCCGCCATCTCTCCTCTGTTTTATTTATCATTTTATCTATTATTATTATTATTATTATTATTATTTTATTTTATTTTATTTATTCCAAGTCAGATAATGAAATAAAAAAATAGATAATATTAATTAGTAAATATAATTAAGGAAGAATAATTTAATTAAAAGTTAAATTATTAATTATTAATTATTAATTATTTAAACAATTCAAATTTGATTCATCCCCTAGTCAAATATAGTCGTTTGGTTGATTTGTAATTATAATAAGTAAATATATAACGTAATAAACATTATAATTTTCCCTCCCTAGTTAAATATAGCCATTTTTCTCTAATTGTTAGGTTGACCTATTTCCTTATTTAACCTACTTCTCAGATCTTTCCCTTCATCTTCTCCTGGATATGAACCACTTTGGCTTGTTCAAAACACGTCAACCAAATATTCTCAATGTGATTTTTTCAGAAAATTTTCATAAATTAACAAGTTATGGATCACAAAAGCTTGAATTCCAATAATTTTATAGTATCTATTTTCAAAATTATACTAGTCCATCACCCAAAATAAAAATAATAAAAATAATTGGACCATCACCCAAAATAGAAATAATAAAAATAATTGGACCATCATAATATAGTTGAAACATTCCCTAAGCTTTGTCATGTAATCTTTCATATCAATTTATAATAGTTCATTAACAAAAATAATTGTGTGAAAATAGTTTACTTAATAAATAATTTTAAAAAATAAAATAAGAGATTTCAATAAGATTTTCATAGAATATTCTAAAAAGGAAATATTTCTTTCATTTATTCTTTTAACACATTTTCTTACTATTTTCTGGTTTTATTATTACTTAATTAACACATGATTATACAATATAATGAGATTATTTAGTCTCTATGGCATCATAATTTAATAAAATAAATTTAAATTGGAAAAAATTAAAAATAGAACGTACTAGTACTTAATATAATAGTAACATAGCTTTAGACACGGGAGGAAAAAACATTTATGGAGAGAATTAACAATTCACATTATTAATAAAATATGTAAACATTATGTACTTAGTTTTTACTTTTGGAAAACTCTAACTCTAGGAAATATACAACTTAACATAATTCTGTTAGATATTTTGGTAAAATCAAGGGCTCAAAACCTCTATTATGACTTGCGTAACATAATTCCATTAGATCATTTGGCAAAACCATGAGCCCCAAACCACTACTATGACCTGATCAATCTTTAACTCTTTCCTTAAGTCAAGTTTACCTAAAAATCCTCCCTTAAACTTTGACTTGGGGTCTGCTTCAGTAATTCTAGACAAACCTACTAAATGAGTCACATCCACTCAATGTAGCCCTTACCCCATCAAAGTTTATACTCATGTTTATTCTAACCCAACATGCACCCTATTACCTAGGTCTAGCTGAGAATTTATAGTAATTTCCCTGGGTTAAGCATTGATATGCCCATTACATGCAATAGTTTTGACTCCATTATATTTTTATAGCAATAAAATTTAAAATAAGACACAATAATAAAACCTTAAAACATTATGAATACAGTTTTTACAACTCTAAGGAGAATCCTAACACAACGTAATTCCATTATATCCCGCGGCTAAAACATGAGCCAAAAACCATTATCAACCATTAACTCTTTGAGTGAGTCAATTTTACCTAATAATAAATAATATCAATTCAACATAATCATAAATCATAAGTAACTACTTTTCTATGACTTATGCACAACCTAGCATTGAAAGAATGGTGTTTTCCTTAACCATAGTTTCCATGTTACATTACTTTTCTACAATAAAGACCACCTACAAAACAAAACTATGACTTTTTAAGGAAAATATTTTACTATAACTTCCTCTAATTCTTTTCACATAAGGAAGTTCTCGCATTCAAAAATAAATTTACACTTAAATCAATTCCAATCTACAGTCTTCTTTCTCCATTAACCTACACAACTTAATAATTGGAAATATCATCTCTAAAATTGTATGGATACTTAATGGATACTTAACTATAGCTCAGTTCTTCAAAAACAACAATTATCATTACATTACATACACTCTTCATCTTCTAAATATAATTTCACATATTTTCTACAATACTTCTATGACTACTGACGTTTAAAAAGCACTTTTCTAAATTCCCAAATTCAAAATTAAATAGCGATTTCAACTCTCCCAAATTCCCAACTAAATGGAAATTATAATGCTCCCGACAATACATTATTCAAATCCCCAATAAACGTTAATTGAAATAGACCAATAATCAAAGGGACACATATCTCTAAAAGAATAGTTATTTGAATCGCCTAATAATCCGAACTTCCTCTCAATATGGCCCAAAGAGATCATCATAAAAGTTGCATGGAATCAAAGGGACACATATCTCTATGGAAAATGTACATATTTCGTGGAATTATGCCTAACCGGTGATAAAATAATTCACGAATTAAACAAGGTTAAGGACTTAAGATGATACATTGTTAACCTATAATATCGTATATGTCCAATTATAGGATAGGGTTGAAAGAGTAATAACTATGATTACTTTTCTTCTTTGCGTTTCATGATTAATTATTATATTTCATTGATGGATAATGACATGAAAAATGATAATTAAATTCAATAAGATTATATGTTATATTTTGATGTGTGATAATAAATATATTTGAATTAATAATTATTAAATCTCAAATGGAATTATAATATGGAGGAAAAAATAAAGTAAGAGTAAAAAACTTATTAAAGAGTTTTATAAAACAATTCTAAACCATTTAGATAGGGATAAGGGAAAAATATTTTTTGGTATTGTAGTTTTCCTAATTATTTTAATGGATGATAAGTTTGAGGATGCACTATATCTCAAAAAAAGACACATTCTTATTTATAATCTCAAAATTAAAAGAAATATACTTTATCTTATACTCTTTGTTAAAATAAATATTTCCCCATTGAAAATACAATTATGATTGGCTATCTATTAAGTAGGAACAGGTTATATTTTTAACAATATAGAATATAAGAGACTTTCTAAAATTGTTTAAAATTCTTGCCAAAACCACCATACACTAAAGTGGGGATGGCATAAAGATACCCAATTTCAAACAAACCTAAAAGTAATCATTTTGCAAAACAAAATAATATTTAAAAAATACTAAACCAATTTCAAAGTAAATTACAATGCAGTAAAGGATGAGAGAGAAAAAAATCAATATCTTATAAGTTTTTCATTAACCATTATACCAATGAAAATTATAAGTTTTTGATTAACCATTATACAAATGAAAATTATTTTTTTTTACAAGTATAAAGAAAAGAATAAATATTATAAAAATAAAAAACATTTTTAACAACCAGTAAAATTAATTTAAAAATGATAATATAATTGGCAAGAAGACATGTTAACAAGCCTTTGTATATATTTATACATTTAATAGTAACTTCAATCCCGTGCACATATCTCAATTACTAAACTTATAAAAAAATAAAAAATAAAAAACAAGATGAACAAACCAACTTTATAGAAAATTTATAATTTATATTATTCACGCGAGCAGAGATTAGATGGACCAAGATTTTGCCGGTTTGAACTCCGCATATCACTTTAATATAAATAATGTTACAAAATCAGTGAAAGAGAATAGTTGTTTAGGTCCCACGTAAAAATGAAATGATAATGGAAAATCAAGAAAACTGCCCGACAACATTCCGTGTCTGGTTCGCTTTAATAAAAAATTTGCCGTATTAACGTTGAAACATAAAGAGTGTATGTTTCAAGAAAAAGATTGAATAACAGAGCTAGGGTTTCTACCAAAAAAGAGTAACAAAGTGAGAGTTTGTAAAAGGATACAGAAATTTTGGGATTACGTACCTTGAGACAAATACGTAATCCGTGAGACAAATTGCTTCAGATGCGGTACTGTTCTCGGAAGTCTGCAAATTACTTTGAATTCTATGTGCACATCGACCCAAATCAACGCCGGGAATACAATTCATCTCCTTATTGACAGCCTATTAATTTAGGTGTTGACCATCAACATTTTACATTTGCCAAAGTTTTTTCTAACCGAAATAATTGGTTTAATTTATATATTGAATAAAAAATTAAGTTTTTGAAATATGATTCGTTAATAAGATTTGAGCTCTTATTGCTGGCTCCCTTCCTCTTCATCCAAAGTTATTTCTGTCTCCAGGTACTTTCATCTAAAGTTTAACTGATTCCATCTTGCCTACCTGTGTTTATCCAAAAATTTTCCATTTTCACCCATTGAGTTTATCCAAAGTTTTTGGTTGTTTTTCTAATCCTATGTTTTTATCCAAAGATTTTGGTTGCTTTTCCAATCCGAAGATTTTTGTTCCTTTTATCCAATGTTTATTGATATCCAAGGTTTGAGGTTTGAGTACATATCCATTCCTTTGTCTTTAACTTCTTCAACTGTTGTGTTACCATGTGGCTGAACGCTGCCACCTCTCAAGTTGCTAGCTGTCTCCACCTCTCAATTGCTGGCTTCCACCACCTCTCTGATGGCGGCTGCCACCAAACATAAGTAACTAGGTGAAAGGGAAGCTATGCTTCTCTGTTGACATCTGCCCATTTTAGTTCTTCCATTGTGTAAAACCTCAAAGGTGGTGCACAACTCTGAACATAGCTCTGAACATAGAGCTATCTACGTTGCTTCTTCCATCTCTGTTGTTGTTGGTCCATTGACGTGCTATTAAAAACCGTCCCTGCATTTGACATGTTGTTACACACGATACTTGTAGCAAGAAATTGCAGAATATGTGCTGACAAACTATGCTGATTATGATCAACCTTCAGACACCCACAAGCTATACTATGGAAAGTATGTCATTATATTTTATGTTCTTAATGCATTACAAAAAAGAAATCTAAATACGTATGACATGATTTAAATCATGAGTTTCTCTATGTTGAGCAAATTCTATCACCTATTATTCCTTTAAGGAGTATCCTATAACCTGACCCTTGTCTTGATGCCCTGATAATTGTAATCGCTTGTCGTACTGGTGTGCCGCTGCGGGAAATCGTTATCATAATGATACAGAGACTTGCAACCAAGGCTAGCATTCAGATTAAAAAAAAAAAGCGGTCGGAGGAAATTAATATATAAGACGATATTATGGAATTGATAATACGTGAATAATATATAAGACAGAGCATTATGGAACTGAGGTATCAAATTTTCCTCTTAACTGTACTTTTCGGCGAGCATCATGGAATTGAGATACCTAATTTTCTTTTTAGCTGTACACAAAATCGGTAATCTAAGAATTATTTGAATGCAATAAAGTAGAAAAACAAATAAGAATTTAAAGAAGAGTTTAGGGAAAGAATAAAACATATATAGTAGTTTTATTTTTAAAAAAAAAATTATGTTGTATGAGTTTTTAGAAAGTAGGAAGGTTGGGAACTCAAAAAGAAAAAAGCTATGTTGTATGAGTTTTAGGAACATCGGAATGTTAGGAACTTGAGTATGGTTGTTGATTAGAGGTTTCTTAAAAACGATGGGAATTTGGGTAAGTTGGGAACTTGGGTAAAAGATAATTTCCCAAAATTTATAACAAAATGGCTAATCATTAACAGTAATATTATATAATAAAAAAAATTAAAAATATAAAAAATAAAAATATTAATAAATTAATTATATAATTTATATAATAATCAAAATTGATATCGAATCAAAATATCAAATATTAAAATCAATTTAAATATATAAATAATAAGTATATAATCTTTCTTATATATAAATATATTTTCTGGGTGTTTCTTTCCTTGACTCATTCCCTTTTGTATATAAAATGTCAAATTCATTATTAGTTTTCTCACATATTTCTCTAGTTATTCTTAAGAGAAAACACAACTCTAATGTTTAAGAATTGACAGCCACATACAATATGCACACACAATATTCTGCGATATCATATTCATCAACATGATATCGCAAACATGACCCTTACGTCGAGGTGCCACACATTTCCTGAACTCATCAAGAGATTGTTCCAGTTTCTCAATTAAGGATATTAGGTGTTAAGGATGTCTTTGGCCTTTCTTCCTGCCAAGGTTTCAATATAAGCTCATGTTTCGTGGGCAGTTCAACATATTTCTCAAGAAACTTTGTATTCCTCAACCCCAAGGAACATGGGAACCCCAAAAAAAATAGTCTTTAAAACTCTCAGAACTTTCCCCACCTCTCATTGTTCACATACATTTCCAAAGCTCTAAAAGGCATCAAAACCATTGGAACAGGTTTCCCACGTCCCATTGTTCCCATACATTTCCAAAGCTCTGGAGAGCACTGAAATGATTGAAACAGGGTTCCCACCTCTTGGGTTCCCACCTCTTGCCGTTCAAATATAACTAAAAAAAGAAAATATATATATATATATGACCAACCATTACAAAAGTGAGGATAATTAATACTCACTCATTCAATGTGAATAATATTTCAGAGTAAAGAAGACTATCAGCGTGAAATGTTAAAAAAGAAAAGAAGCAAACCAGGTCTTCTTTGAGAATGTAAACAGTTTGGTCCTCTGTCTCTTACATTCACACAAGATACATCCCTCCCATTCCTACCTCCATCGACTCCCATTCCCTGTGCAGCTTTGTTCAACCTCACCCAACAGAAGCAGGGCCACTTTCTGCTACTCTATTTGACCTAACCCAACACGAGCAGAGCCACTTACTTTGGTGGAGAGGTAGATGGTTTCAAGAGGGTTTCATTCACCCTTCCCACTCTGAGGGTTCCATATAGTTGGTTGAGTTGTATGACTCTCGATTCTCAAATTTTGATAGCGCTAAATGGTCATTATTATTAACTAGCGCTAGTTGAACTTGGCTGCCCCACTTTATGATCTCTCGCAAGATGCGTAATGTCTTACCCGCAAGAGAAATACGCAATGTCATACATGCAAGAGAAAGAACTCGTGATGCATGAGGGGTATGTCTAAATACCCAAAATCTGCCCTATTCTCCCATTTTCCAGTGGCCCTGCATAACCATCAGCCCCATTGTCAAGTCAGTATTACTCCATCAGGAAGGCGAAGGAGAAACAATAGTGCAATCGATATTGGCCATAAGCAGGTTTCAGAGAGGAGGGCTATATTAAACAAGATTTTATAAAATGAACCCACGTACAGGCTTTATGCATTGAACCCACGTATGTGAAATCGTATAGTGATTCCTCCTCACTAAAATGCTTGTCTTCCTCCGAACTGAACCCATTTTATCCATTTAAGCCTTTGATACCGTATTCCTGACGATTAAAAGAATATCCTTAAACTTCTAATCTCATCCCCTTACTTTATGGTATAACAACATTTCTCACGGAAATCAATGGTGCCCAAGGTTCCCTCGACCAACCACTGCATCGATTATTTTCCATTGGCATCCATCGATCATTCTTTCCCCTTGGCATCCATCGACAATTGCATACTCTTGGTCAAGCTCTTGGGCAGACACTCATTCAACTACGGTCAATTGAGAGACATCAATCAACCATGAATTATTAACATGGGATTCCCAAAAAAGCATGTGGGCTACATGCAAGCTGTCTAATACTTAATTTAGTAGGTTATATCTAATTTAATTTTATTATTTTCCATTAAACTTTTTAATTTAAAATTTCATTTTCTCTTTCCTATCCACCTGGCAAGGAAGACAAGTATTTATATCGATCATTCTCAGTCTGATTCTTTGACCCGAAGCCGATTGAGTTAATTCCCTTGCCCTAGAAATTGTTCTCCCTATTATCTCTACCGTTATCTGGATGATTCTTAGCCTTTTATTGATGGGGGCGTGGGAATTCCTTGGACTCATTATCACAGTTATAACTTAGACTTCGATATTTTCTACTGCATTCAACACATTCAAGAACGAGTTTATTTGGCTGTTTGTCATTTTTTTTCCCTGCATGAGGGCTTGTGAAGACAGGGTTGGGGCATCAAATCACCAAGTATTTATCTAAATTGCTGGGGAAAACCGCTTTTCTTACGGATTGACTTGACTGAAGCTCTTCTGTTTCCACAAAAAAGTCCAGTAGAACTGCTAGGCTCGGTGGTGTTTTTTCCCATTATCAAGTCTTTGTCGCTTTTCAGAGCTAAATTTCAATTTCAAGTAATTATTTCAGGTGATTTCAGGTTATTATTTCAATGGCTACGTATGAAGCTTTCACATTTTTAACTTCATATATCTGCAATTTTTTTCTTTTATCTGAGATTATGTTTTAGTGAAATATGTTTAATTTTTCTTGAGATTTTAAAACTAGGCATGCTTATAATTATTTTCAGAGTTTTTAGGCAATTCACAGTGTTTATGAAGTTCTTCTCTCGAAGTTTTGATGTCAAGCACATTTAGGTTCCTCTTTGTTTGCATTGTTTACTTCTGTGATATTTCTATGTATATTAAAAGATGCTACGAGATTAGTGGCGTTTGTGTTATAATATTTAGAGCCTCCAATCTCGTTTCTCAAACGTGTCAGGTCTGTATAGGCTCTATCTCGACTTCTTTATTGAAACTCTTCCCAAAACCATTGAACAATAGGAGACGCCAGACTATAACCAGCATAATTTTTGTTTTCTAAAAGGTCATCCACTGCACACACTATAAAATGTTTGTTGGAATTTAATTCCAACTGCAAACAATTAAATACAGAACCGAAATCTGATCTTCAGCAGCCATTTCAGATTGTTCGGTGCCGCAAAAATCCACTGATATTTTGAAGAATTAATTCCCCTGCAGACAGCCGTCTCTTTTTTTGCTGAAAAGGCATCACCGCCTTGCATCACCGCCTTCTGCAATAAATACGCAGATAAAGATCAGCAGATATTTTTGATTAATTTATTGCTTAAAACAGATATTTATTTTCCTATAAATGTAAACGAACAACAGTTCTGTTTTCAAGCAAGCAAGCAAGAGAATGAGTGTAAGCAGAAAAGAATAGCAGTTCTGTTTTCTGTCTGAGTTTTAGAACAGCAGTTCTGTTTTTGAGTGAAGGTTAGAAGAACAGTTTGTGTCTCTTCTGTAAATGCACAACAAGTGCTGAACCTGCGATTTTCTAAGTTAGAAAATCGATTTCTGGAACTGGAGCGTTCCTCTTTTGTAACAGCTAAGTTTCTGTATCAGTTTTGTTTACAGTTTATAAATTCAAGCTTACTGTTTTACTGATGTTCAATTGATGTTACTTCAAGTGTTAAACCACTTTGATTTTACTCTGTAAATCTCTGAGTAATTTTGACGCCCATAAAGTGATTTGCGTCAAAATTCGTGTTGCCGAAACACCGTAAGTTAAAAATAATTTTGCGTCAAAAATCGCGTTGCTGCAACACGACGATCAGCAACTGACGAAAATTTTACGTTGCTGCAACACGACGAGCAGCGTTGCTGCAACACCTGTTACAGCAACACAGTTTTATGTTTTTTTCTGTTTTTTTTCTGCGTTAACAGAAACAGAGCAGTTTTTAAATTGTGTGTTTGTTTAGGAATTTAGTAGAAAATTCCATCATATCAGAGAGTTATCCTAGGATGTTTTGTGTTATGGAATTCACCATTAAAAATTCCAACATGGTATCAGAGCTAGTCTAGGCACTCAGTGAGTCAAAAACAGAGTTTGTTTTTCACTGTAGGAGCTGTAAGAAGTTCAGTGAGCAGATTTTTTCCAGCAGAGAAATTTTTTGCTTGGTTTTAATTTTTTCAGTCAGCATCTTTTCTTTTAAAATGGCAGATGCTGGAACAGGCTTGACAAATTCCCAACTGCCACAGTTCAATGGGAAAAATCACAATGATTGGTCCATAAAAATGAAAGCATTGTTTGCTTCTCAAGGAATATGGGAGCTGGTTG
>APFE031134870.1:325429-348961 GCA_000404065.3 Pinus taeda
TTTCTCTGCCTGTGTCAAGTTATTAAACTCTTCTTCATCTCCTGGTTCTTCAAATCCATATTCGTCAAGTTCCCATAAATCTTGTGAGGCAAACAGGGCTCTCATGGTTATTGCCCAATAGTCATAGTTTTTCCCATTAAACTGTGGGAGTTGAGTATTAAAAATACCCATGGTAGTGTTGGTGCTGGAGCCAGCCATTCTTTACACTCTCAGCTATGCTTCAAATATTTGACTGTGTATTAAAAATCATTCATTGCCTTCAACAGCAACAAAAAAAACTAGTTTGAGAAATACCTGGATCCTTTCTTGACTGAGTCTTCACTCTGCTGGAGAAGCTGTTGTAGCTAGAAATCCTTATTTTAGCTTCTTTGACACCTTCAAAGAGCCTGGACAAGCTCTGATACCACTGTTGGGAATTTTCTGATAAATTCCAAAACAAATAAACTGAACACAGAGACAATGCTTTGTTTTTCCACAGGATCTTAGCACAGGGAAGCTACAATTGATTTCTGAGAACAGAGTATTACACACACACCCACAAAAAGCTTCGTATTCATTAAAATAAAACTGGTGTTACAAAATATTCTTCCTTTGCATGATGGATTACACCAAGAACTATTTTCAACAAAAAAAAGTTACTCTGTCTCCTCCTGAGATTTTACAATGTTGTGTGTAAAAGTCTCTTTTACATTCACTACTGTAAAAACAAAATCTTACATTTACTGCTGTAAATTTTTTTTTTTACTTCTGTTGCTGCCCATTGCATTTCATTTCTACTCATGCTGGTGCATTTTTCATATTCACACTCTTGTGTGTTTTTACTACATATTCTCCAACAACAAAAAAAACCTTACATTATCCTCTTCACTCCTGTGTGAAAGATTTCATTATACGCACTGATACATGCTTCCATTTTCCTCATTACGTTACACAAAAAAAGAAAAAAGATAAAAAAGCATAACAATACATATTCCATATTCTCGTGAATTTAAAAATAATAAAATTAAAATTTTTACTATGCCCATACCTCCGTCAAATAAAAAAACATTAAAATTAAAAGACTTACCTACATCTATGATCCTGTAATAAATTTCATTAAATATTTTACTCATAAAATCGGCAGTCAAAATGAAACTTCACGCAATCTCCATTTGCTGCAGGCATGTACATTGACTTTGTTTTAATCAACGATCATCATTCATCCTTGCAATCGAACGAATATCGCTTGGCCAAACAAAACTAATGTTACGTCCCGATAAAAAGCTGTTTTGCAAAAAGTAATTGGAACACTCGTCAAATTTTGATTGTATCCGGGGCGTTTGAGAAAATACCACTGCCTCAGCAAAAGCGGTCCGATGGGAGACTGGTGGTTTTCAGAAATTAAATGCGGCAGGTGAAATTATTGTTTCAGCATTACTCACATTCGAACATTGTAATATTAATGGAGGCTACACTCACCATAGTCCTTATAATCCATTAATGTATATTGAAAAAAATACAACTACAAAAAGATGAACACAAGAAGTTGTCTAACTTTGAGAAATAAAATAATCCTAAACACTTTAGCGTCGTAGTATTTAAATCATTGGAATCAAATGTTTCTGTCAACACTTACATGATATTTAAGCAATACAAACAAACACAGGGTAAAGTGTTAGCGAAGCTGTTTATTTTTTTGTTACACTGATTAGAACTGGTTTTCAAATGGAAAATCCATATTGCACAACAAAAAACTAAGAGAATTTTCATCAACAAGTTGAAGGAAATTAACAATTGCTGCATATCTTATATTATACATATGTATGGATCCAATATTATATTGGAAGCAACATTGATCGTCTCCATTCTCTTTTGCAAATTTATTTATTCAAGAGATATAGTTTATTGTTCAATAAATTAATTATTTGGTGATTGACTTGACTTTTACTCTTTGTGTTGATATCTGTATATAATTTTTTAGGAAATTTCTTAAGGATAATTATGACTTTTTATAAAAAAAGGTTGGCAATTTTTAACTATTGCTTACCAGCAGAATCAATAAGTTAATTAATTTACTTTTAAGGATGAGTACGAATTTTTATAAAAACAACTTGGCATTTTTTTAGCTATTTAGCTTTCTACAAGCAGAATTTGGCTGTGAGGGACTACTTGATGCAAGTCTGGCCTGCAATACCCAGGATCTCCATAATTTGTCGATGTCAAATTCCATTTCAATAAATGCCCAATCAAAACCTGCGCTTTCAATATATATATCAAATCACCACTGAATTGATTATCAGTTCCATTGATCTTACAAGCCGAAACACAATTTTATATTCTTGTTTTTAATGTCAACTTATACAACCGATGACACAGGCACAGTCAAAATCCATGTATTTAATACAAAACTGATACCATTTCAAACAACTTCAATAACATGGTCATATATCATGTCAACAACCAACGCATTAATAATAATAGTGATTCACAATTATTAATCACGCATTCAAGGTATTATGTGCGCCCTTTACAGTTCGATTGATATTGAACCCAATTCAGAAATTAACATCCAATTTCTAAAAACCACACTTATCATATTAATAAACAAATACTTACAACCTTTCTTCGTGGCCAGATTTTCAACATTCATGGCCCTTACAATTTGCCAGAGGACTTACTGGCTTGGTTGTTCAACCTATTCTCCACCACACTCTCTCACACTCTATCATATTCAATGCCTTTGAGGCTTCATAATTTATAAAACTTAGCATGATCTAAAAATCCTAAAATCACTCACTAAAAGCTCTAACTCTACATGCAATGCATACATATGGAAAAAGCATATTGAGGCTTTTTCCCATCTTTTTCTCTGTTTTAAAATATAAAAGTTTCCTTATCACTTAATGGTCCACATCCATTCCTTTTATGCCTAAAAGATCTCCAAGTTTTATTTATTTATTTTGAGAATATCTAATTAAAAGCCTAAATGTTAAAGTGACTTGCAATTTAGGAAACTAATTCCACAATTGCATGACCCATATGTCTATTATTTACAATAATTTCCCTTTGGGATGAATGCTCCCGCATCAGACTCCCAAGGTAGAAAAAATTCATGATCTCCTGATCATGTGTTCAGATCTATGTTGGCTTGAGTCCCATATCTTGTGTTGCAACTTTCCATTTCTTGCTCCTTCTGTTTGTTGTTCTTCTCCAAGTCTCCACACTTTATGCTGCTTTTCTCCACTAGCTGCACTCTTGCAATCTTCTGTTGTCTTCCTCTTTGCTGCTTCTTTTTTGTTTCACTGCTGCTGGTCTCTTCCAGGATTCCTTCATCATCATCTGCCTCATCATTTCAATTTCTTTGTCTAGAAGGTTTTTTCCAGCATCTTCATTTAGACATGTACTCACAAAACAGTGGTTAGAATAAAAAATATAAGGCTTCTGTGCCCCCATGGATTTTGCTGCTGCCAGTGTTGTCTCAGCTGCCACCATAAATGTTGCCCCACATGTTACTCTAGCTGTCACTATGGATGTTACTGCCTCCCAAACTTCCTGTCCCTCTGCAACATTCATTTGTTTGTCACCTGCAATTTCATTTGCAACTTCATCTGCAACTTTTTCCTCTGGTTCAGATGTCTCCAGCAAATATTTTAGCACATAAGTCCTCTGTCTCTCCAACTCTCTTCTCTGGAGATCTAGTTTTCTATACAATTCCACAACTTCATTAGGAGTAGAACTTACAAACTTCACACAATTTTCTATACCTTCAACAACTTTTGACCAATCATCAGCTGGTCCAACATTCTGATTAGACTCCTTCGTCTTCATTTTCTCATCATTGATCTGAACAGCCTTTAGATTCAACTCTTCTTGGACAAATTCTAAAGCTTGTTCATCTCCCTGTTCTAACCTGCAAGCATACACAACATATGTTTTAATCACAAGGCTTTTAGTCTGATTTTTAAAACCCTAACCTATGGATTTAGTTTATATATTTATTGTGATACCCGTTTACTTTTTTCCATTAATAATTTATTTTATATTAATTGTAAACTAAATATATAAATGATTTAAATATATATATATGTACATTATTTATTTATATTAATAATATTTATATATAATATAAATTAATTTTTAGAGACTTCGGAATTTATTTTATAGTATTTTTTACCTATTTGAACACTATTTCTCGTGAATAATTATAATAATGAATAAATTAATCGATGAATTATTATAAATTTAAACTAACCATGGAATTTATTATTTTTACCCTGATGTAACTTATTTCCAAAAACTGCAATTAATAAATTATTAATAATAATATTTATATATTAACAAGATTAAATTAATTTTGACGTGGCTCCTTTAGACAAAATTAGCAGTTGGAATCTCTGCTCAGATTATTTAACATGCTAGGCTGGATCTCTTTCTTCAACTTGTCCTGACGATGAACCACACTAGTTGGTTCGAAACGCATCGACAAATGGTTTTCTATGTGATTTTTCCGAAATTATTCTCTTAACAAGATTATGGATCACAGAAGTCTAAACTCCTTAACATTTTCCTTTTAATATATCTGCACGTGAGATTTTCAAACTTCAACTCTGGCGCAAGAACTCTAAGTTCCTTTTTCAACAAGGCAACACAATTTGCCTCAACCTCCTCTGCAATTGTCGTCAAATCACTCTCTTTCCCTTCAGTGGAAAGATCCATTTTCCTTTCCGATTTTCCCGCTCTTGTAGCCATTTTTCTAGTACCTGCAATTGTACCTTTATTTCTGCAATCTCTCTTTCTCGAACCTCTGCAGCCATTTCATCTCTGTGGCATTTTTCTGAACCTCTTCTTCCTCTAGAAAAACTCCCTCGGGCTCTGGCAGACTGCTTCCTCATGAGTTTCTCACTCACCATGACTTGTACTAGCCTCTGTAACAGCAATCTCTCTTGCTGCAACGTATCTCACCAAGCTCTCTTCACTCAGTATTTTGGTAAGTACTGGTTCACTGCCTCTGGAACCTTTTGAGCACTCCTCTCCTCTGTCTAAGCTATCTCTTCAACTCACCTTCTTCTTCTTTAGGACACTACAATTGTCCTCCCTATCCAGCGTTCAGCTGAATGCTAGGTTCACTGCCACCTTCTCTGCAACCATAAACTTCATTTACAAATTTCAAATCAGAAAAATAATCTCACCTCTTAAGATCTTGCATGATCTTGTCTTCTTTCCACTTCTGCAATTCTTTCCACTTGTGTAGTTTGCATATCAGATTTAAAAATCATTCATCACACTCCAGTTCTAAAAAAAAAACAAACATCTTCAGCTGAGCAACCTGGCTCTGATACCACCTGATGCAAGCCTGGCTTGCAATACCCAGGATCTCCATAATTTGTCCATGTCAAATTCCATTTCAATAAATGCCCAATCAAAACCTGCAAATCACCACTGAATTGATTATCAGTTCCACTGATCTTACAAGCCAAAACACAGTTTTATATTCTTGTTTTTAATGTCGACTTATTCAACCGATGACACCAGCGCAATCAAAAACCATGTATTTAATACAAAACTGATACCATTTCAAACAACATTAATAACGTGGTCATATATCATGTCAACAACCATTGCATTAATAATAATAGTGATTCACAATTATTAAACACGCATTCAAGGTATTATGTTCGCCCTTCACAGTTCGATTGATATTGAACCCAATTCAGAAATTAACATCTAATTTCTAAAAACCACACTTATCAAATTAATAAACAAATACTTACAACCTTTCTTCGTGGCCAGATCTTCAACGTTCATGGCCCTTACAATTTGCTAGAGGACTTACAGGGTTGGCTCTTCAACCTATTCTCCACCACACTCTCTCACACTCTATCATATTCAATGCCTTTGAGGCTTCATAATTTATAAAACTTAGCATGATCTAAAAATCCTAAAATCACTCACTAAAAGCTCTAACTCTACATGCAATGCATACATATGGCAAAAACATCTTGAGGTTTTTTCCCATCTTTTTCCCTGTTCTAAAATAGAGAAGCTTCTTTATCACTTAATGGTCCACATCCATTCCTTTTATGACTAAAAGCTCTCCTAGTTTTATTTATTTATTTTGAAAATATCTAATTAAAGCCTAAATATTAAAGTGACTTGGAATTTAGGAAACTAATTCCACAATTGCATGACCCCTATGTCTATTATTTACAATAATTTCCCTTTAGGCTGAATGCTCCAACATTACTTCTGCGGCCATCAATTTATAAAAACAATTTGGCAATTTTTAACTATATAACTTTCCACAAGCCGAATTTGGCCGAAGGACTACCGCTGTCAACAATGCATTACTGCCCCCAATTTCTCCTTTGACTCGCGGGGCAGGGACTACCGCTGCCTCAGCGGTTGTTTATCTATGATGATAGCCATATTTGTAATGGAATGCAAAGAAAACATGGTTTTGTGTTGTGGCCACTCTAATTTCACTTGCTTGCTATTTTGGAAGTTGAGGACCGCGGACACATGGTTGGATGGTTAGTGTTACCAAGTTTATTAATGTCATCTTCCATCTGCAATTTATATTTGTTTTATTTGGATCATCAATAATATTATTAAGAACAAAACGTCATTGATGATATTATATATTTTCTTAAATTAAGTTAAAATGTAATTAATAATACTGATTTACTTTTATTAAGAATATTTATATACTTTTTTATGTAAATTAAATTGATTTCTTGCTAGCGTTTTTTTATATAATTATAATATAAGTTTAAAATTTAAGTCTCACACTATTAATAAATATTAAATATTAAAAGAACAATATAGAAATAATATTAGTAAATTTTTATTCTATTTTTATAAAGATAAATTAAGTTTTAATATTCTTTTTATTTAAAAAATAATTTAAATTATTTACATACATTTTTTTCTTAAATAATCATTTTTTTTGCCTCGTTTACAACCGGCATTATTATCGTCAGTTTCAAAAATCTTTGTTGCAATACTGAGCGAGGTTCTCTCCAAGTTTTTTGAGCATATGGAAAAAATCTTATCAAAACTAAAATAAATTCCTTCTTTAGCCTGATAGACCAAAGTTTGTCTCAGTGGCATTAACCATCATCATCATCATAATATAAGATTTAAAATTAGATAAAGCTAATACAAATTGTGTAATCATATTATAATTAAGTTTAAGAATAAACATACCAACATATAGATATATGAGATAAGGTAATATCATACTAAATATATTTTAAAATAAAAATGTATAATCAAATTAACTTTAAAAGGCCAATCATATTTTAAAGGATAACATTATTCTTGGGTTGAGTTAGTATTGATTGAGTTAGTATTATTTAAGTTAGTATTATTTAAATTGAAATTATTTATCTGTTACATTATAAATGTTAAATAAAATCATAAAATTAATCATAGGAAAAATGTTGTTGTGTTTGTAAATATGTCTAAACATTTAAATATCAACGTAATATGGAAGAGATGTTGTACATTTTTAAAATAAGTGTAAACATTTAAATGTGTAATTAATATAGGAGAAAAATTGTACTATCCATTGGCTCAATATGGGAGAGACATTGCATTGTCATAAAATGAAATATTAGGTAAAAAATAATAACAATAAAACATAATATTTGCAAAATTAAAAAAGTAAAAAATAATAAAAATAATAAATAGATTCAATTCAATTTGTTATCTTAATAGTGATACCATTTATCGTTTACCACATACTTAATAACTGTTAGATAATTCTATATATATAATATATATATAATTGTGAAGTTAATAATTTTTAGAATTTAATAATTAAAATTTATTTAATAAACATACAAAAAGTAATATTTATATATATTTTTATAGGTTATATATTTATCTTTCTATGTCATGAATGCTATCTATATCACGTTAAAAAATTAAAGAAAAAAATATAAAACATGTCAAATAAATGGTGCATATATGTAACTATATGTATTATCAAGGCTTTAATAAAATAAAAGATAAGAATATTTTTGTATAGAGCTATTTCAAATTATTAAAATAGAAATAATATTATTTAAAGCCAATATAGATTCATCTTGGCTCCAGATCAAGAGGAGTCAATTCTCCTGAAGTGCAAAATTTTTTTCAAAGTTTTCCACTCTTCAAGTTTTGCACATCTTGACACATTTGATCCTTCTCAATTTGTGGTAGATCCAAAGTTAAGATAGATCTATACTGGTATACATAACATGAAATACATTATCTAACGTGAATTATAAACATAATTTAGAAACTATAAAAAAAAAAATTGTAAAGGTGATTAATTTCTTATCAAAATTAAAGACCTCATTGAAAAGAAATTCTAGTATCCTTAAGTTCTGCCTTATTTTTGTAAACAAGAGTTGGTAAGAAAGTTCTTGCATAGATCTATTGTAAGTCTAGATCTACCAAGCCCTGATAGGGATCAAATCTCTATGCAAATGTCTTCTTGAGTGCAAAGCTTAAAGAAATGTTTGAATCTTGAGAGGTTTGATTCCTCTTGTCTAGATCTACCCATCCCTAATAGGGATCAAATCTCTATGCAGATATCTTCTTGAATGAAAATGTTTGAATCTTGAGAGATTCGATTCCCTTGACACTTGATAGATTTGGAGTTACGATGGATCTATGTTGGTTTTGATAGTAAAACTTGGAGAAAGGTTTACACCTCCAGAGATTAGATTCCTCGTCTTAGCGCTTGATGGATCTAACATTAAGATGGATCTATCTTTATTCATAATAATATTGTTAAGAGCCAACATAGATCCATCTTAACTCCAGATCTACCAAGTACCAAGTGGAATCAAAACTTTCCAAATACAAACTTTTTTTCAAAATTTACACTAAAAAAAATTACATTTTGAGAAATTTAATCACTTATAATTTAATAAATTCTCATTAAAAAAAATCTATACTAACATACAAAACATAAAACACATTGTAATGAGGTAATGGTCCACTTTTCCATTGTAATGGTACACATTTAAATTTAAAAACCAAAACATGAAAAACATAAAATACATTATCTAACCTCAATTATCAACATAATTTAAAAAGCATAAAAGAAATTGTGTAAGGTAATGAATTTCTTATCGAAATTAAAGATCCAATGAAAATAAATTCCTCTACGTTATCCTTGTCCCCGAGTCGCTCAAAGAATTTTGGTAGAAAGTTCCATGTTTTGTATCATGGTATCTTTAACTCGTTTCCGCTAGTTGTGCGATTATGCTGCTATTGGAAACTAAACTAAACATGTTTTAAGCTAAAAAGCGTTCATGGAAACAACTTGTTTATCTCCTACTTACACACAATGAATGAAAGCGTTTATTTTATTACCACATAATTATCCAACTTGCACACAATTACCACATAATTAACAATGCATGCATTGTAGACTGAATGAAAGCGTTTATTTTATTGCCACATAATTAACATGGCATACATTGCAGTCACAACTATAATATCTAAAAGATTTTTGATGATATCTAAAGGATTAATAACATTCTAGTAGACGTTTCGAACCAAATATATATTAACATTAGTACTACTATAATATGCTAACAAGTACACTATCATAATAGATAATTCTAAAAATAATAACCATAATAATAATTTAATATTTAAATATCTACAAAACGTACTTACTCCCGTAGATGATAATTTTTTAACTATAATAATAATAATTTAATTTTTAAATATCTACAAAACCTACTTGCTCCCATCATACAAACTTTTACATATATTAAAACCTAACCCCTAAAATTATGCGATCTCTTACAAATAATAAACCCTTACAGCTAAGATTATACAAACTCTTACAAATAATAAACCCTAACCCCTAACATTATGCAAAATCTTACAAATATTAAACCTTAACCGCTAAATCCTGCCATTATGATTTTGCTGTAGGTTGGTGACTCTCTACTGCGAATGAAGAGGAAGCGAGAGTTGGAAATGATTTGGCTGAGACGTTCGGCGCAATGGAGTCTGATGATGCAAAGGAATCGGGTTGAGAAAGCATTTCGACGGCCTGACTCATGGTTGGTCTCAAATCCTTGTCTTGCTCGATGCAGAGCAGTGCTGTTTTCAGGATTCTCTTCACCTCTGCTGAATTAAAATCTCCATGCAACCTCGGATCCACCACTTCCTCAATCTCTCTCCCTTCCCTCATCATTGCAGAGACCCACTGAACCAGATGTTCGGTTGAACTGGATAACGAGCTTCTTCCGGTCACCATTTCTAACAAAACAATCCCAAAGCTATAAACATCCACCTTGGCCGTGATTGGCATATTCATTGCCCACTCCGGTGCTAAGTAACCCCGTGTGCCTCTAATTGTGGAGAAGGAGAATGAGTGATCTCTATCTACCAGCTTCGCCAACCCAAAGTCTGCAACGTTGGGACAAAAATTCATGTCCAGAAGTATGTTTTGGGGCTTGATGTCACAGTGCAGAATCCATTCCAAACATTCTTCGTGAAGGTAGGCTAACCCCTTGGCTGTGCCCACCGCAATCCCAAATCTTTCTTTCCAACCCAAAACTCTGTCGTTGCCAACTTCTTGGCTTTCGGCAGTCAGATACTTGTCTAGAGACCCATTTTCAATGTATTCGTAAACGAGCAACCTGTGATTTCCTTCCGCACAGAAGCCAAATATACGAACTAAGTTCATGTGATGGACTCTCCCAATCACACTCACTTCTGCCCAGAACTGATCATGACCCTGGGATACTCCTTCCAGTCGCTTCACTGCTACCACCTCACCATCGGTCAGCACGCCTTTGTACACCGTCCCAAAGCCTCCTTCTCCCAGTCTTATCTTGAAGTTATCTGTCGCTTTCTTCAATTCTGCAAAGCTGAAGTTCTTGAATCCCCCGGGGATGTCTGAGTAGGCTAGACGTTCATAGCCAAGATCTCTATATGTTCTGGACATATACCACCAACCAAGTATTACACAAAACAGCTCTGCAACACCAAATGCAATAGCAAAATATCTTAGCGCAGATTTGACATTAGGGCTTCTTGTCTTATGCCTTTTGTCTTCGTCCGTGGAAGCCGAACCGTTTAATGGCAAAGGCTGAGGCGCACTGGTAATATTAAAAACAGTAGAATCATTGCTGGAAATTTTGATATACATGTGGCTCTGCTCACCGGGAGATCGGAATCCATTGAGCAGTAAATACTTGGGATAACACAATCCGGTGCCATCCATTCTGTAGACAAAGCCTTCACAACGGCTGTCATTCATGCACACAGCCTTACACTCTTCCAGCGTATGCTCAACAAGGCTAGATAGATCGAAGTTAGGATAATTTGTATGTGGAAGATGAAGAAGCTTTGTACTGGACGCGCTGTCCCCATTCAGTTCTTGATTCCGCTGGCAACCTTCGAACCAATCGGTGGGATCTTTCATGTGAAAACCAGGGGGACATGTACAACTTGGTTGGAATTTAATTCCAACTGCAAATAATTAATACAGAACCGAAATCTGATCTTCAGCAGCCATTTCAGATTGTTCGGTGCCGCAAAAATCCACTGATATTTTGAAGAATTAATTCCCCTGCAGACAGCCGTCTCATTTTTTGCTGAAAAGGCATCACCGCCTTCTGCAATAAATACGCAGATAAAGATCAGCAGATATTTTTGATTAGTTTATTGCTTAAAACAGATATTTATTTTTCCTATAAATGTAACGCACAGCAGTTCTGATTTTTAAGCAAGAGAATGAGTGTAAGCAGAAAAGAACAGCAGTTCTGTTTTCTATAACTTCTGAACAGCAGTTCTGTTTTGTTTTTTGAGTGAAGGTTAGAAGAACAGTTTGTGTCTCTTCTATAAATGCACAGCAAGTGCTGAACCTGCGATTTTCTGAGTTAGAAAATCGATTTCTGGAACTGGAGCGTTCCTCTTTTGTAACAGCTAAGTTTTTGTATCAGTTTTGTTTACAGTTTATAAATTCAAGCTTACTGTTTTACTGATGTTCAATTGATGTTACTCCAAGTGTTAAACCACTTTGATTTTACTCTGTAAATCTCTGAGTAATTTTGACGCCCATAAAGTGATTTGCGTCAAAATTCGTGTTGCCGAAACACCGTAAGTTAAAAATAATTTTGCGTCAAAAATCGCGTTGCTGCAACACGACGATCAGCAACTGACGAAAATTTTACGTTGCTGCAACACGACGAGCAGCGTTGCTGCAACACCTGTTACAGCAACACAGTTTTCTGTTTTTTTCTGTTTTTTTTCTGCGTTAACAGAAACAGAGCAGTTTTTAAATTATGTGTTTGTTTAGGAATTTAGTAGAAAATTCCATCATATCAGAGAGTTATCCTAGGATGTTTTGTGTTATGGAATTCACCATTAAAAATTCCAACAATGTTATATTTATTTCAAATTTGTTGACATTTATGCTACCAAAAACCATATCAAAAATTTGTAAAAGTTTTTCCTATTTGTTGTTAGGAATGAAACCTGTGACCAAATGGTGAGAAGGGAAACCATGCAAGCAAACAAAGTTCACACACATAAAATTCAAGTAGGACAACTAATCATTGATGGTCAATATTTAACAAATATATTGTAAATCATGCATGCAAACACGGAACAACATTTCCAGGAAAATAGATAGATAGATGAAAATTGTCTAGAAAAGATATGTACCTATAAGAGAGAGATGACAGTCATTGCTCATATAATCTATTTCTGCAGGTCTCAGAAAAGATAGTTGAGTTGTTTGTGGTACAGCTCAAGTGCTAGATTGGATTTTCAAAAGTGCATTGTAATATACTTTATTAAACTGAAACAAAAATAAATCACTATGTAATCTCTCCAAAGGAATCTTCAATTCATTACTCTGAATAGTGCCTCTATCCAATGATTTAACTGAATTGAGAATATTCACAAAATTCCCAAGAAACCACCTGAAATAAACATAAATATACCTTTATGTTTGCAATATGTCTCTATCCACTTTTCCGACTTGTCCATCTATGTCACTACTCTGAAAACCACATTCATATCGTTCAACACACTTACTAGAATTTTCTTGTGCCTTTTGAAGACTGGAATTCCAAAGAAGTTGTGAGCCATCTGACATGATATATGATCTAATCTCGTCATTGCCAATTGATCTGGAAAAAACCTTATTCCCCACACAAGCATAATTATGACCACTGTTGTGAAGACTCTTCTCTTCAAGTGTACGGTGATTGCCTCCGCAACAAGCTTATGGAAGAGTTGTTGCAGGCATAGCCAGGTATGGCATTGATACGTTTAGCACGAAACCCCAACAAGGTAGTGTTATAAAAGACCTATGTATATCCTTGCTTGATGTAATATGGGAAAGGTGGAGCCATTAGCAACATGGGCGACATGTTTGCAAGCTCATGTAGACTCCAATAGTTGGAAATTTGCTTTAATAGATATTCTTAATGAGGTTTTCCTGAGTATAACAATTACATTGGAAGAGAAACTGATAGAAATTGTTTCCCACATGAGTCCTGTTCGTTTTATTGCTAAATTAATCTGTCAGATTCTTGAAGCATATGGGAGCTCATTGATTAAAGCGGGTACAGATATTGCAAGGTGGAGTTGCTAATGGGAACTGGTGTTAATACTTATTTTAGAGATGATATATAGTTTGTTGAAAGATGAGGATACTTAAATTGTAAGCTCTGAAATTTCTAATTTAGTGGTATATTCTCTATGAATGTGGTAGAATTTGACACCCGTGGAAGAAATGGAGAATCCAGAAGGATTTAGTCACATATTCATCCTAATAATAGTTAGGAAGACATTTTAAAAGAATCACAAATAATTAGGTCAGATTATTTTGATTTAATACTGAATGAATATGAAGTTACAAAGAAAACTTGGAGGCTAACATTTGCATGGACAATCACACTCTCTTTTCTTCCCTAGTTTAGCCTCATTGTAGACACATTGTTATACCAGAGGACTTGGATGAAAAATGGGAATCTTTCTGTTATCTTCTCACACTTGCGAACATCTTTTTCTACCAGTATCTAGATTAGCTAGTATGGGGTGGGCGGATATTGAATGAGTGGATTGTGACAACGGAAGTGTATGATTACATTTCTTCCCACATCCGCACTCTTCCCCTCGTGGATTGCACCAAAAATTTTTGGGTTTGGGAAGTCCCTTTAAAAATAAAATGCTTCACCTAGTTGGTACTATACAACTACATCTTAACTTGTAACCATTTGCTGAAGAAAGTGTTTGTGGGGCCTCGTAGTTGTTCCCTATGCTAGACTGACTCTAGGGATTTCTCCCATCTATTTTTGCATTACCCCTTCGACACTCCCATTTGGATTTAGATCCATCTCCTTCTTGGTATCAATGTCCATACAAACCTCTCCTCCATCCATTCTTGGTTTGGTTCCTAGTCTCTCTAGGTCAAAGCTTATAGAGTGGTATTAGAAATATGAAGGGATTACACATCCAACACAAATAACATTATACACAACAATTACATATATATATCAGACATAACACACTAACGTGGACACATCTAGATTATGACTCCAACTCACTACATAGGAATCAACACCTTCTAGAGTGATGCCTAGGGACTCATAATGACAATGACACATGACATGGAAGCATTACTTCCAACACCCTCCCTTAATGCTTACATGGAAAATGATGAAAACACAAATTACAACAACAATATGATATATGTTTGACTGGTCTTTAGCAACACTCACAACCACTCTAGAATCTCACAAACGCAGCTCTTTCTTCACCACCACATCTTCGAGCTGTCACTTGACCTCCATTTCAAACATAACTATCTCTGATCTATGGACATGCTTCCATCCTAGTAATATACATCAAAATACATACTTCTAGTTATATAGGTAAGCTATCTATGTACTGAGTTTATCAAGTAGTCCATCATACAACTAACCTTTAAGTACACTTACATACTCACTAAAATATATTGTAACTGATGCTCTTGAAGCATGAAGCACAATAAGACACAATAACGAAATCATGTAAACAAGTCAATAATGTATTCTCTCGGCAACGAAGAAGGTCGAAAACCATTAGCTTGAAGATGCTTTTTTTTCTCGTTAGCTGGACTTTCATATAATTATGAGATAAATTTACATATGAAACCCTAAAAACAAAATACACACTAAAGCAATGACCCGCTATTAAGCCCAGAGAAGACATGACCGCTATTAAGCCCATAGAAGACATTAGATAAAACCGTCAACAGTTTTCCCATATGCCATATCGAAGTTCAATTTTTCAGCAAACTTCAAAATTTTATGTTATGAAATTGGCTTTGATGAAGTTCAGACGTCGACCATTCCAACATAAACAAAAAGGTCCATCGAAATCCTTGAAACACAATAAAATGATGAGCGGGTAGGGTTCGATGTCTGATTACGATGGGACATGTGGCTCTACTTAAGGAAAAAATGGGCAACTCTTTTCAACCACTGAACTCCTCTGCACCAGATCTGATATCCAGATATTATCATGCCAGAAATAACTGTAGTCTTTGCATCCACCACATATTGTTGAGGGAATGACCAAACTTGAATTCTATTTTGATGCCTCCCGCTTGAAAATTTTTCTTTAATGCCCAAATCACAATGTATTTTCAATTATGTCGGCTTCTGCACAGATCTATCTCCCACCTCAGTGACACAAGCAACAATTAAGGTGCTCTTGTGGCATAAATCCTCAAGGGCATACACAATACAATCATGCAAACGAAGATAGTGATATGTTCATGGCTTTGGAAAAAAATATGTTCACGGCTTTGGAAAATTTACTTCATGTTGTGTGTTAGAAACATGTTTGTCTTAGCATTCCAAATCAAACAGATAATCCTTTTTTCTTCTCGACAGGGACTTCTACCACTATTGTGGCCCTTGTTTAACCCATTGCATGTTGCATACAACGTAAAAAGGGACTCCTAGTAAAAGCCCTAGTATTTGCGCAAGATCACCCACAGTGAGTTGTGGCTCGTTGTGACCTCCCATGGTTCGAAGCACCAGGAAGAGACCACTTAGCATGACTGATTTAGTGAGTTATTAGGGTTTTTATGATGATAATAAAAGCACTACTTAGAGACAAATTACAGTAGAGAAAATCATAGTTTAGAGACAACATAATCGAAATTTTGGAAGGAAGAAGACATTAATCTAATGGACGACAAAATCACACTTCACATTATAGCACAGGCCTTGGCCCTACTTTCCTTGCTCAAGCAAAGGGAAATTACGAATTTATAGGTGAGGAGAGAAGCTCTTGAATTCTTTGCATGTGATTTTGATGTGTTGCACTGTGATTTCTATAAAGTCAATGGACGGTGTGGTAGGTTCGACGTGTGATGGAGTGTCGGATGAAGATGACGTCGGTGACTGTTGGACAGTGAACACTGACATCTTTTATTTCGGCTTGACGTTGAATATTCTCCCACCTAAATACAATTGAAGAATCCTGAATCAAGTCACACTGATTCCAACCATGCCTCTACATAAATCATGTTTATTTCTAGGTAGAATCTTAGTAATCATATCCATAGGGTTCTTATATGTATGGATCTTTCCAAGGATAAGTTCCCTTCTTGTAGCACAAAATGGATCTAATGTTACCTTAAGTCAATGTGAATGGTTTTTTTAGTGAAATATTGGGTTTTTCGTCAACTAAATGACACTCCTACTATCACAATATAACACATACTTCTCTTACTTTATTCATATATGTTCTAGGAATTGTTGCATCCATGACATCCCTTGGCAAGCTTCTATTACAATTATGTACTCAACCTCTGTTGTAGAGAGATATAATATTCTTTGTAGCCTTGACACCCAAGATATTGTTGCACCTGCAAATGTATACAAATAACATATAGTGTAATTTTTGGTGTCCATATCTCCAGCCATATTTGCATATGTAAATCCTTCAACCACGGTCTCATTAAGACCAAAACATAAATAGTAATGACTAGTATCTTTGAGATACCTCAAAATCCATTTTATTGCTTACCAATGTTTTTTGCCTAGAATGGAAAGGAACCTTGTCACTACTCCCACTGAATATGCAATGTATGGTCATGTACATACGATGGAATACATCAAGTTTGTGACTTATGAAGACTAAGGAATCTTTCTCATTTCTTCCTTCTCGTTGTCATCACTAGGACATAACTTAGTATTCAACTTCAAGTGAGCTACAAGGGGTTTACCATCAAGTTTTTCATCCTTCATATTAAACTTGTTAAGAACCTTATTGATATATTTTTCTTGTGACAACCACAACCTTTTGTTTTTCCTATCATGCATGATCCTCATGCCCAATATTTATTGTTCTGGGCCCAAATCCTTCATTTCAAATTTTTTGTCCAAATATTTTTTCAGCCTATTGATCATAGTCTTTTCATGCCCAAAAATCAACATGTCATCCACATATAAGAGTAATATGATATAATTTCCTTGATCATACCTCTTGATATAGACACAATGGTCAACTTCCAACCTATCAGAACCATGTTCCAACATGAATGGATCAAATTTATTGTACCATTGTCAAGGTGTTTGTTTCAATCCATATGGTCTGTTCTTCAACCTAAAAACTAGGTCTTCCTTGCCTCTTTCTATGAAGCCTTTTGGCTGCTCCATATAAATTTACTCCTCCAATTCACCGTGCAGAAAAATAATTTTTATATATAACTATTCACATTCTAATTATAAAGCAACAATAGTCCAAGAATCACTCTGATGGATGTCATTTGGACAACAAGTGAAAAATTCTCAGTGAAGTCAATACCTTCATTTTGGAAAAATCCTTTTACCATGAACCTTGCTTTATAGTTCTCCTTCTTTTCGTCATGCTTTAAATCTTGTATACCCATTTTTTTTTACAGGCTTTCTACCTTTTGGGAGCTTTATCAATTCCCAAGTTTTATTTTCAAGTAGAGAGTTCATTTCTTCCTCCATTTCTTTCTTCCATTCTTTACTGTGCTCAAATTTACAAGCCTCTTAAAAATAATTAGGCTTGCCTTCATCAATTAATACAATATGATTTGAAGGAGGAAACCTTTGTGAAGGCTTGTGAGGCCTAGAAGATATGAAAACTAAATGTGGTGATGTGTTATCAGGTTCAATCTATTGGAAAGGTTCTTGTAAGATTTCTTCTTCTTGATGTTCATGATCACTTTCCGCTTGCTATCCTTCCTGCTATTGATTTTGTTGTCCATTTTCTTGCATTGGTGGGATGTTTTAATGATGCTCTTGAAACCTATCAATCACTTTCTTGACCTCCAAATCACCTACAAAACTCTTAAGCATTTCTGACTCATTAAATATAACATCCATTCATCTAATAATTTTATGTGTGAGTAGATCCCATAGAAGATAACCAAATTATTCATCTGCATATCCCAAAAAATGCATTTCATAGATTTATCATCTAGCTTAGTTCTATTTTCTTTGGAAATATGTACAAATGCTTCACATCCAAATATTTGCAAATGAGAATAGTTCAACTTCTTACGAGTTAAAAATTCTTCTAGAATGCCACCATCCAACGTTGTAATAGGACATCAATTTATAAGAAGCAAATTGTCCTTACTTATTTTTCCCAAAAATGCTTCTCCAAACTAGAATTTGACAACATGCTCCTCACTTTCTCCATAATTGTGTGATTCCTCCTTTTCGCAATAACATTTTGTTGAGGAGTGCTAGGCATAGTCTTCTCATGCTTTATGCCAAACTTATTATAATTGTATTTGAATGCTTTGATAAATATTCTCCACCATTATCTATTCTTAGACACTTGAGCAATTTGTTAGTCTCTCTTTCAACAATAACATGGAATTTTTGAAATATTTCAAACACTTCACTTTTAATTTTCATAGATTAGGCCTAAACTTTCTTAAATGCATAACCAATTACCACTTCAAAAAGATCTATTTGTCTCGCTAGCATCAAACATACTCTGCATATCACAAGCTGTGATACCAGTTGATGAGAAACAGAGCACAACTCAGAGACAAATTCAGCCAAGCTAATCACAGTTTGGAGATAGCAAGACAAAATTTGGAAGCAAGAAGACATTAAACTGTTGAGAACATAAATCACAATTAACATTACAGGACAGGCCTTGGCCTTGCTTACCTTGTCTCGGAAGAGGAAAATTACAAATTTATAGGTGAGGAGAGAAATTGTAGAATTCCCTGCATGTGATTTTGATGTCTTGCACAGTGATTTCTACAAAGTCAATGGAGGGTGTGGTAGGTTCGACGTGCGGTGGAGTATAGGCTAAAGAAAGCGTCGGTGATTGTTGGAGAGTTGGCGCCGACATCTTTTATTTCAGCTTCACATTTAACATTTTATTAGGTGTGTTTATTTTCATTAGCCTTTCCGCACTAGGAGTGAGCCCATGTACAGAGTCAATGATGTAGAAAGAAATGGACAAACTGGATTCTAGTAATAACCATTGTTATCACTTAGTCTACCTTGGCAGGTTCAGCTGCCAGATGATTATATTCAAAAAAGTGTTAAAAATTGTTATGGCTTATTTTGTAGTTGTTAAGTAAGGACTATATTAAAAAAGTGTTGAAACTAACTATTTATTGTGTAATTTTTAGATGAGGACTGTACTCAAAGAGTGTTAGAAATAACTCTTGTTTTCTCTATAATTATCACGTAACTTACAACTACGTTACACTGTGTGAATTGCGATTTCTTGGTCAATTTGTTAATGTTTAGTTTCTGTGTTGTTATTAAGAAAACAAATCTCTTTTCTAAAATCCTCTTCATATACCAATACATCATCTAAATGGAAATCTAATGCACATTAAAAATATAAACATACATCTTTTGAGCAGAGATTGTGCAACAATATCTACATTTCAATCCTGGAAACCATTATAATTTTAAATATTTTTGATAGCCTTTTTTGTATTTTGTTGTTTTATAATTATTGTGACAGTGCATCAGCTTTATTCAATATTGTGTATTGTGTGTCATTACATTGTGTCATTACTTTTGATGTTAACTAAAAATAATATTGTGTATTGTGTGTCATTACATTGTGTCATTACTTTTGATGTTAACTAAAAATGCTATTTGCGTGGGTTGTTTTTCTGTTTTTCGACATACATGTTTATGAGGTGGATTTTATGTGGAGTTTAGTTTTCAATATTTCAAATTTTTTATATAAAAACAATTTCTATTCAAAAGTTACTAGGGTTATATATGTTTTATATTAAATCTTATTTTCAAATGATAATTAACATTCATTAAAATGTATGGTCCACTTTTATTTCTATACTAGTAAACATTAGCACGTCACTATACTGAAAGCATTAAATTATTTTTTTTATAATTAATCAATAGAAATATAACATAAAAAGATAAAATAAAAGTATTTGTCAATTTATAGTATAACATAATTGACCCACTATATAAAAATTAACTATTAAAATATAAAAATAAATTAAGTATTTTTATACTTAGAAAATTAAAATTATAAATTATAAATATGAAAACATAGATCGAAATTAACCCTTTTACATTAACCATCTAAAATAAATTAGATCTGATGGCCCGGCCCTTCTTCCACCTATCAACACTGTGTTCATCGTACGAATGTAAATGTGAATTAACTTGGGGTTGTACAGCTTCGGGATATTTCGGATGGTTTACCTGTGCTACAAGTTATCAATGCACATCTGTCGGTTTAAGCCTTGACTTACTCCCGCCTTTTGTCACTAACCCTAGTCCACTTGCCTTTTCATTCTCACTATGCAAAATTCTTAGTTCTACTCTACGAGAGGTTCTTGGCGCCTCTGCTCCTCACTCCGGTGCTGGTTCTTCTGGTGCCTCCGACCTTTCTGCTCCTCTTCTCGTTGGTATGATTGTGAGGGTGCCCCGCTGTTACTACTTCACTCTGTAACTCGATTAACTTACTGTTTCTCTGGTTATTTTCTGCTACAACAAAGTTTATTCTCACTCTGTTAACTCACCTTGGTAATTATGGCAGGGTTATCTCGGTTCGAACTCCAGCGAGTCGTTCTGCGTCAATCCGGGTTACAAGGTAAGTTAGGGTTCTATGTTAAACCCTGCTTCTCCACCTCTTTCAGAGTCTAACAGATCCGCTCCTCTGTTCTTCAGGTTGTGGCGTCGGTCGTTTGCAATGCCTCTCTTCAAACTCTGGTAAAAAATCCAATGCGGTTGCCTATGCTCGTTTACAGATATTTCTTATCGTTTCTCTTGTCTCAAACACTGACCCATGTCCATATGTTTGTGTAGGTTGCTTGGGCGGTTGGCCGCCGTGGCTCGTGCTCCCTGTGCGTTATGGATGCAGCCCAAAACCCTTCCAACTTGGTGTAACGGGTAGGGTCTTGTCCAACTCAGGCCTGCTTGTTAAATTTGTGAACAATCTGAGGGTTTGTGTATGAAATGAGTTCGGCTCTGTTTGCTAGTTTTTGTAAACAATCTGTAGATTTCTGTATTTAATGAACTCGGCTCCGTTTGCTAAATGTGCCCGCACTCTGTGGGTTTTTCTGTATCTATTGCTCACGCTTCTGGTTTGTAAACGAACTGTATTAATTGTTTCCTTTTTCCTGAGGACCGTTATATATATAATGACTGTCGTTTTTGACCTGTAATCGACCTGGTCCATCTTGTTGCTGTGGTTCCATGGATTTGTTTAATCACTATTCTTGTTTCTTACAATGACTTTAATGATAAAGGAACAATAGCTTAATGAGTGTTCAAGGTTCAGAGACTTATGGTGCGTTTTGTTCAGAGACTTATGGAAAACTTTTAAGTTTGATATGCTTGTACCTGGTTTAATGTGATATTGGTTGTCGTTAGTCTACTCTTCTCTGCGTGGGATGGCTCCCCATAGCAGCGCCTTCTCTTTGCTGTCTGTTAATTCCCGTATTTGCTCAATATTTTGTTTCACATTCGCATGCTTGCTGTACAAGACCTACAATGGTTGCTTCAGCAAAATAACATCAATCGAATAATTTATAGTATGCCTGTTATAGCTATGCCTACTATAGGCCTCTTGTAGTAAATGTTATTACAGGAAACAGTAACAATATATTTATGTGACAGTGGTTCTTTAAACAATACAGTTTTATTTCTTTTTTAGAGGAAATGTATCTGTCCTTTTTTTCTTATTCCAGGAGAGAGAGTCCATTTTTTTTTTTCCTTTTCTCTCTATTTTACATCTAGGTAGCGTAACTGCTCCCACTTTCAGTTAAACTGCTTACCAGAATTTATCCTAACGGTGTAAGAGTTTCTTGTACTAAAGACTAATTTATGGTTAACTAATTTCTAAACTTAAAAACAAGATACAATTTTCAATTACCATGGTCTCTAAATGACCTTCTAGGAAATAAAACAAAATAATAAAGAGAATTTAAAACGAATGACAAGTTCTGTTAACCTGGTTCCCTTCATGAGTCAGTCAACCACCTTCTGTCTCCTCGGAGCTGGATGCTCCTGCATCAAGATCTCTAGTTTAAGATATGTTATCGTTTATTTTTGAAATTTTTACTCGTTATAACAACATACTTTTATGGACCGTTTCATCAAATTAACATATATGTTCATGACAATGAATACCTTTATTTTTGAGAATATATAATAAAAATTACCTATATTGTTTTTAATCAATATTTTTTTAATTTCTATATAAAAATATGTGAACGTTCTATCACTTTTTAAATGAGGATGAATAGCAAAGTATATCAATTTCAAATTAATAATGTTTGTAAAATTTTATTTTATTTATTTTTAAAATTAATATTATTGAGATTTGTCAAGTTTGGTCAATCAACTGAGGATGGATTTCATTAACAAGGTAATCAAAGATCAAATTTCAGAATGGGTGCTTGTCTCCTATGCTAGGAGGAGGAGACATGCTAAAAAAATCGAGTGAGCATAGGGCTAGTGTGGCTCATGCCTGGTGCGATCTCTCGGTAACTTTGATGGCTTAGATGCCTATAGTCCCAGCTCCTCAAGCCACATGTCAAGCCTAGAGAATCACATACAAATTAACAAACCAAATAATATTATTAAAAATTATTATTAAAAATAACTGTATCACAATAATTTTGTCTACCGTTTTTTCGATAAATGGTGGTCGCCTCCTCTATTAAGGAACTCCTTGATTTCAATTATATATATATGTTTTAGGTGGTTCCATCATTTTAATTTAATTAGTATTAATTATGACTTTTGAAGAGTTTAGAATATCTATAATTGTGTTCATCTATAGAAAGTTTAGTTTTATTTCAAAAATAGTTTTATTCTTTTCATTTTAATTAAATTGATTAATAAAAAGATGTTATGTGGACATACATTCCTATATAGATATCAGTTAAGATTTTTTGGCAATGTGGTATTAGTAAGTTATGGTATTGTAACAAAACTATAAGTGGGAGTGAATATGCATAGTTATGAATCTTGTTACATGTTTTTTAATCTATACATATATATGCACCTCATATATTAATTATTTTAATAA
>APFE031134870.1:356198-392013 GCA_000404065.3 Pinus taeda
AGGAATCACCCATCCTACAATGAAAGTGATAGTTACCAAGCTTTACGACGCCTGAGTAAGTCTCTAGCCTAGACTTCTAAATGTTGTGCGTTAGGTTCCAAAGCATTTTTATGTTCATTGAATTTATTTTACAGTTGATATTTATGAAGAAGTTTGCCTTTCAGGTTCACCAAGTGATGTAGATATACAATTCCTAAAATGCAATCTAAGATGATAAACAATCATTTAATCTTCTTTTTGCAATGAAAATCCTTGCTACTAAGGAAAGAGAGTTGAGATTCTTTCAACATAGAGTAGAGAGCACACTCTAGATGCACTGTCCTAAATCAAAATCAACAAGCAGTCTAAATGCAAATGCACATGCATGTATTTGTTTTCGCTTTCTTAATGTGTGGATGACAAAAAGAATACTAAGTAAAAATCTGAATCATTTCAAGCGACAATACTAATGATTTTCTCTTCAAAAGACGAAAGGAAGACAATGACGACACTTTGCGATTTTGAATTGAAAACTGCTTTCGACACTTGAAAAACTACTAATTCAAATCAAATACAAGAGTAACAATGTAATCGACCATCAAGAACAATAGGATTCTTTTCTTTTAATGAAAACGACACTTGCGACACTTCCAAATCAAAAGACGACAGCTTGATTAGGATACTTCTTTGTAAAGGAGAACCATAAATGGCGAACAATACATAAAAAAATTTACAGTTCTTTGTACTATGGAGGCTGAATCATGCGAAGGAAGGGAGTTTCCACAGTGGTATACTGATCACAGACAACAAAATTCCAGAATAAAGCTGAAGAGAGTGAACCAAAACCAAAATCTGGAAGCAGGAGAGGTCTTATCTAATCATCGCACCTGTAACATAGAGAAAGAGTGATGCATCTCACCTACTGCACACAGGAGGTATGACACATCCAGATTCCCAAGAGGAGAAGGTGTGATGGTCAAGGGACAAGACTTCAGTTAGGTTCTTGGTCACAGTTTGCAACTCAGTTTAGGGATTTAAGCCGAGCAAATGATATTCAGTAAATGAAAATCACAGGGGCTGATCTAATGAGGCTACTGGAGCCACCAAGAGGGCAATTAGGATGTTTGCAAATCAATTGTTTAGTTTATGAAAAAACTCAGAGATAGACTAAAGTAGCATTGATCTACTTTGCACTTGCATAGGAAACGCAGTTCGAAGGCTAGCTGGCTTGACTTCACGCTCTGTCTGCAAGTTTATAAAGCAAACAAATATAGAAAAGCAAACAAGCTATTTGCTCCCCAGCGGAGTCGCCATTTTGTTATTGGGAAATCTAGTGTCTATGCAGAGCTGTTAGTCCCACTAAGATGGGTAGCTATCTTAGAAACAAATAGATTAAAGTTACTTTTGTTTTCCTTTACAAGATGTAGATAGGAGAGGAGCAAAGAATACCAACCTGAATATTTCTCTTGGTTCTCTGCTTGTTCCTTCTCCCCTTTGACAGATCTTTGGCGCTCGTCCCTTGACCACTCCACTTCAAAGAGTACCTGTAATGTCAAAGCAGCATAATACCTTCAAAGTGCAGAGATCTACAATCATAAACAATATAGGACTAGATATATATTGACCACACAAATGGATATATTAGCAGACATACAAGAATGTGGAGGGAAACTTGAATAGCTTTATTGATATAGAGATTAGAAGAGAAGATTACAACCCATTGATCTGACCCAACATCATCCTCCCAGCATGAAAGCCCTTCTTCACCTCATGAAAAGCTTAGATCACCAAACACTATGATATTCCACCAAGAAACTAACAACACTTCCTTACAAGATACAAGATTCTAGCCTCTGGATCTCTGGGATGAGGGATCCATATATAGATGATTGCAGGGGGGTGAGTCAACTTCTAGGATTTTGATTAGTGTCCTCTCTTTGATAGTTCTTGATTCCACTTGGAGATTGATGATATCTTGCACATCCCTGGGCGAATTCAGAGAGGCAAGTGTCACAGGAGAAGTTTCTGGAAGATTCCATGATCATCAACCTTGCAAACTATCTCTGCCATTTGTCTACTCTCACACATAGCACCTTACAGAAGGGCTTTTCAGTATGCATCACACTTTTTGCACTCAGCAGGTGAGATGCATTGCACCCTCTGCAGTGAGCAGTCTATATGGTCCAGTTTTGCCCAGTTCTGAGCAGTTTTCTGTGGAGAACTTCTGGGAGATGATGTAATCAACTTACGTTGTTCCTTTACAGCATGAAACAAATCTTTTAGGAACTTATAAGCCCTTAGTTTATGGACATATATGATTGGGGTTGTAGTGCCCAAATATGTCTATAACAGAAAGATTTTATCCTCTCTCTCTCTATATATATAGCGAGAGAGAGAGAGAGAACTTGTAATTTTTCATCATTTATATTGCATTTTTCAATGTGGTGTATCTCCCACTGACAGCCTTGGATTGCTTCAAGACTAGTGCCTGGGTACATCTAAAATGTTGTGTTTCAAATGATTTATAGGATACTGGAGACAACACTTATGATATATAAATACATATGTACATAGGAAATAGATTGCTTAATTAATCCAAAGAAATAGAACATGGATTTCTGGTATTTCTTCACACATTCAGATCTCAGAAATAAGCATAAAAATAGCGGAGCCCAAGAGGCTCAAACTCTTACAAATAATAATGTTTTGCAGAGTGTGTGAGAGAGGAAAAGAGATAAGAGTAACTCATCACATAGAGCATAAGGCTTCAAGACATATATTTAACACACAGAGCTTGAGACATTAAGAATTTCTATGCTTATTTGGGCTACAAGAAGAAATAATGAGTGAAGGGGGAGTTAAGAGCTATGATTCATGTGCTACGGATTTAAAGATCTAATATAAATATTCCTCACAGGGATATACATAAAAATGTTCAAACAAATGAATCTATGAAATAGTGACACGAATTTTCATTAACATGTAAATACTAATGAATCTGTGAAGGAGCTTGAAACACATCTAACAACAATAATTACAGGAATTCAAGGAAGAAGCATAGACATAAAAATGAGTTAAACAAAGGGGAACACATATTGTAATCCTCTAAAGAGGGAATCACCATTATTTCCTTGATATTCTGAAAATATCTGTATTACAAAGGAGATACAATATGAAAATATAACATGCAGTGTTTTCTCTAGAATTTATGAACCTAAACAAAGTCTTACCTTCCCCTATTTATCTGGAGAGGGGAGCAAGAATCTACATTACAACAAATATATCTATCTCTAGACTCAGTTGTTAGGTCGACTAGATATATTAGTCGTGAATGTCTCTATGACAAAGAAAGCTATTAAATAAATGAATGCCCCATTTGAAGGAAGGCATGTTACATGACAAAACTAAGTAAATAATCGAACATAATAGTAAATGAAAGTCCATGTGCCCATCCTGCGATCACATTAGCCTCATGTTGTAATTTGTTCATAGTATGGACCCTTGTGCTTCTCGGTCGGCTCCCAACACTTCTACTTTTATTGTGAGGGTGCCTTGTTTTGTGAAATGGAGGTTGGGTCACTTGTAAGTGCTTGCTTTTGTAGTCTTATGTTTTGTAGAGGGATGAGGCTCCATACTGATCCATTAACCTTCCCAAGTCCTGGGTACCTCTTTATTTCTTTGCCATGCTTGATTAAAGTCCTTAGTTGCAGGGTCATCTACCAATTAAAACTCTGTATTATGCTATTAGTGCATTGATGTGGTAGGTGAGAGGAATTTCGTGGAAACAACACAGTAACGTAGGCGTAGGCTTTTTACTTTAAAATAGGTGAAAACAGGCATTTTTTGGATTTCCCCTTTGGGCCCCCTTATGATAACTCTTCGTGCGCCTTTCCTCATATGACTAGGAGCTATGACCAGGGGCTAAGCCCTTAGGTGCTGAGGCCCTTGGACCTGTGTATGTAGGTCTTTTCCTTTGTTATCGATTTCCCCCACATATTGGTGCTTCAACACTGTTTTAAGCTACTCTATGCTTCTTCCTTAGCACAGGCCGATAGTCCAAGGTCCCTATAGACCCTTCCTTAATATTTTATCACATCTGGGAGAAGTGCCATCAGATCGCAATCACATGCTAGAGGATAAGGGCCCTTACCCTTTTCTTTAGAGTGGGCCAATAGTCCAGATGTGGGGTCCTTATGTTTCCCTAATCCTTTATCGCATTTAGAATGGAAGTCCCACATATCAGAATCACACTATGCTAATGTCTTAAGATATTTTCCTTTAACTACTACAATCACCGGTCCACGGGGTGACATCATCACTACCACATGTCACCCTGCGAGTGGTGACATGTGGCACGCAGAAATGGCCCCATCTAACCTCTTAAAACTCTAAAACAGGGTGTCACATGTCTTCTTCCATTTCATCAACTTTATTGCCACGTCACTGGTAATGTCAGCTACCCTGTCAACTCAGGGTGCCCATTAGAGGCCACCATATGGTCCCCTAGAGGAGAGAGAAAAGGGCCCACCCGACCTTGTTTTGGAGGCATTTCCTATGTATTTCGGAATCGACACCTCCTCAGCGATGTGACTCTATATCGCAATATCATTGCCCCGCAAGGTTTTGGGGTTTGTTGTGACACTGGGGTTGCCGAGATGTGGAATTTAAGACCTGTAGGTATTGTGACATATGGCCCCTCAGAGGAGAGAGAAAGGGGGTTTTCCCATCCCTCTATTGTTTTCCTTTCCTGTGTTGAACTATTTAAGTCCTTCCTCGATGATACAACATTATATTGCAGATAGGCCATTGGTAGGTCTTTTGAGTTTTATATCTCACTGATCTACTAATCATCGATATTGTGAGACCATGGGACTATGATATCATCTTTTAGAAATGTGAACCATTGGTAATTCTTAGGCATGTGCCCTGGGACCTTTCCAATATTTGATTGTCGATGCCACGTGGAGGAGAGAGAAAGGGGGTCACTCATTCCTATTTTATTTGTTTGTCCAGTGTTAGGCCTTTTCGGACCTCCTACATCAATTTCTCATTTTATCGCAAGATCATCCCCCACAAGTTCTTGGAGTATGTTGTGACTACGTACCTGCAGGACAACCTATTTGTGGGATGTGGGATTTACTCTGCCCGGGGCCACTCAATTTTCGATTTTGATTTACCTTGTCAGGTCCTGATTGTGATTTTTTCTCCATACTTAGCCATTTTCCTCAATCAACTGGGGTTTCCAAGTCAATCTTCAACTTTCTATAGCTTTTTCTCCAAATGTCCATTTTTAGACTTCCATAAATCGTTAGAAAGCTCTTTTCTGAGCACTAGTCATTGGAGAGTTGTTGATAACGCTTTGAGATCTTCTGTGGCCTAGTAGAGTAGATCCAAATTTCACTGCTCTTGGACAATCTTGGCCAATTGAAATCCACAATGTAGTGAGTTACAACAGAATGTATAAAATGGATCAAAATCTAACTAGGCATAAACTAGTGAGACTCCTTAAAATGTTTTAACTAGCAAAAAAAAAAAAATCAATTCCTTTGTAAAATGTATATATAGTTCTTTTTAAATTTTTAACTACTTTCTTTATTTATAGAGTTGATATAAGTTTATGTTGTTTGATATGGACACAGAAATATCTTATTTATGTTCCAGAGTGAAAGTTAAAAAAATTTACCACTCCTATTTAGTATTGACACCAAGGTGAAATATTTTTTTATGGTTGAGAGTTAGTAAAATATTTTTACCACTTCCCCTTCGTATGGCCATTGAGAGTGGGATTATTGATGTTTTATAATACTTACAATTGAAAAAAATAAAAAACGTATATTCATTTTTGTTTCTTATTATATCTGAGGATTTTTTGTATTTATATATTTATTTTATTTTATTTTAAAAGAGACATGTGTCAACTCCAAATTGAATACATACATACTTACCCATCTCTTATACTGGGTAGTAGAATGAGCCTCTCGGCTCAGTGAAGGGGAGTAGTGGTTTTACGATTGATGGATAGGGAATTGGAGTCGTTGATGGGGTCTTAGCCACCTCGTCCAGTATCTCATCTACAATTGTGGTGGTAATTATTCTCGAGCTCTAGTTGGAATATGGACTAGTTAGCATGGTTGGTGGGTTGGATTGTGGGTTAAAGTGGAGTCTGAGTGATATGGTTTCCAGGTATTTTGTTTCTATTGCATGGTCGATTGAGGCTCATTGTTAGGCCCCTATAAAATTAGTGTATTCCCCTTATTTTTATTGTTAGTGTAACCCATATTTTTATTGTTGTGCCCATACATTAATATTGTTATGTAGGTTCTTATTATATTATGAGCCCTTAGACTCCTATATATACCAAGGAGGTCTTATCATTTGTATCATCCAAGAATTATTCATTTATGTAATGTAAAAGTGGTTTTCCGCTTTGAAGCAGATAATTTTTAAGTCACTGATATATATTTTCCTATGCTTTGTGAGTTGGTTGCATAACATTTGACATCAGAGCTTTGGATTCTAGGGTTTTGCTTCTTCAAATAGGTCATATTGGCATTTTTTTCTATATTTTTTTCTACGAGTCTCTGGAAGGTAAAATTGAAACTACATGGAGTCGAAATATTGATGAACTTTCTGTATGAATTTCATATCTTGGTTTGCTATATTTTTAAAGATATGATCTGAGGAAGTTAGGGTTTTTGTAGGCTCCAAAATTCAATCACAAATAAGTGACCTAGGAAAAATCATTGCAAATTTCTTTCTGAGCATCATATTTGAATTTCTTAAAATGTGATTGAAAGTGCATGGACTTTAGTTTTTTCTGTATAATTTTAACAGTCGAATCTCAAAGAAGTGACATGTTCTAGTCTTTACAAGTTTGGTTTATGAAACAAGTCAATAATAAGGCCACTGTGGGAGATTGGCCAAACCTCTTTCTTAAAGAATTCAATATCATTCTGACTTGTGAGATTAGAAACAAGACTGAGAGGGCTACCAGAAGATGAAAGTTTGGACCTTGGAGATCTAAAATTATAGAGATACAATAGTTTCAATATAGATCTCTTAAAAAACAAGAAAAATATGTATAACATTTTAAAATTTTACATAACTTTTCTTTGAAAAATAAGTTTGAAGTGATTAAACGGCATAGAGAAACATAGAGATCATTGTTTGATTCCAAAATGCCTCTAGAAAAAGAATGGACACACCTAGTAAGCAACTAGAAAAATCTTCTATGACACATGAAGAAGAGGAAGAAATGCAACATGATATATCAAAATTATGAGACGGAGAGAAACAAATTTCACTCTCACAAAGAGTAACCAAAAAATAATTGTAAGTGATGATAGATGTTAATATGGATGGTTTAAAATGGAAAATGGATGATTTAGAATAGAAACTGGAATGCTTGAAGGATGATTTAAAATCATAAACGGAAGGTTTGATGGAAGGTTTGGCAAAGTTGCTACAAGAAATGTTTCCTAATGGTGACAAAGTATTCCACGAAACCTGTGATGAGAAAGAAAGGAATATTAAACATGATTTTAGAGACTCTAACTTTGAGTTGAAGAACTACCAAATTCCAAAGATCGATATGAGGAAGCTTAAAGCCAGGGATCTGGTAAGACGAATACTACAAATGGAGCAATATTTTGATCTACATGATGTTCAACCCTCACAATAGGTATGTATTGCATATTTATATTTAAAAATCGATAAGTTTGTATGGTATGAATGGTTTTGTTCTCATAAATCACTTTTCACCTGGTCAATTTTTGCGGATGAAATGATAGCACATTATGAAGATACAAAGGAACACCTTCTTTAGCCAATTGATAAATCTCAAACAAAAGGGTTCAATGGAAAAGCACATTGAAGACTTCCAAAAATTGAATATTAGGGTAATTGATATTTTAGAGGAGCATATGTTGATGTCTTCAAAGGGAATTTAAAGGGAAAAATATAACATGGGGTTCACCTTTGGGAACCTTATTTATTGAAGAAGGCATTTAGGGTGGCAAGAAAAGTTGAAAAAAACATTATGGCAACAAGGAAGTCTAATACTCACAACTATAAAGATGGAAGTGTTGTTGCTCCTACTCTTCCATAACTTACAAGGTTAACACCACAACAAATGGAGGAAAAATGAACAAAATGGCTTTTTTACAGTTGTGATAAGAAATAAACTGAAGGTCATAAGTGTGTTCAGAAGAAATTATTCTACATAGATTGTCAAGAGGAGGAAGAAAAGGAACAAGAAACATCAAAACACAACGATATACATGAGGAACCAACCGTATAGAAAGAAGAAATGAATCCAACCATATCCTGTAATGAATTTGTAGGAATTACCACTCCTCAAACACTCAAGATAGAAGGATATATCAAGAAGAAAAAGGTAATAGTTCTGATTGATTTGGGTAGTACCCATAATTTTATTCATTGTAAGATAGCAAAAGCATTGAATTTCTTCCTGTATCCAACACGAGAGTGTCAAGTGAAGGTTGCAAATAGACGATCTATAATATTCTCTTGTAAGTGCCACAAAATCAAGCTAACCATGGGCGACTATGTATTGAATAGTCCAATGGTTTCAATTCCAATGGGTGGTGCAGATGTTGTACTAGGAGTCCAATTGTTACAATCTTTGCGGACGATAGCTTTTAATTGTCAAGAACATTTCTTGAATTTTTTTGGGGAAGGAAAGGAAGTTGAATTAAAGGGTATCATATGGAAATGACGAAATATTATCATATCTAATGGAATGACAAAGCTTCTGAAGAAATAAAAAAACGACGTAATTGTACAATTATCCTCACTAGAGGTTCAAACATCGAAATCATCTATTTCTCCATATTTGTAAAATGCCTTGGACCAACATTCCAAGGTATTTGAGACTCCCAAAGTCCTCCCACCTATTTTTGATCATGATCATGTTGTTCGTTTGATCCCTAGGAGTGTTCCTTCAAACATTAGACCTTACATATATCCCTATGCCCAAAAGAGTGAAATTGAATGTATGACTCTAGAAATGCTAGAGGTTGGTATAATTCAACCTAGTCAAAGCTCTTTCTCTACTCCAATAGTATTGGCCGACAAGAAGGATGGATCATAGCTTATGTGCCTAGATTATAAGGAGCTCAACAATCTAACTATTAAAGAAAATTTTCCCATTCTTGTCATTTATGAATTGTTGGATTGTTTACATGGAGAAATTTACTTCACTAAGATGGATCTTCATTCAATATATCATAATATTAGAATGAAGATTGAAGACATTTCAAAAACAACAGTCGAAACTCATGAGGGTCATTTTGAATTTTTGGTCATGTCTTTTGGCCTTACGAATGCAGCTTCCACATTTCAAGGTTTGATGAATTCCACTTTCAAACCCTTCCTGAGAAAATTTGTGACATTATTTTTTGATGATATACTAATCTACATCATGTCTTGGATGGATCAGGTTCAACATGTTAAGAGGGTGCTCAAACTACTGGAGGAGAACAATTTTATGTAAAAACCTCAAAATTTTTCTTCAGAGTACAAGAGGTGGAATATTTGGGTCATATTGCATCTCATGAGGGTGTTAAGGTAGATCCTAACAAAATTAAACACATTAAGGAATGTAAAATCCCCACAACCATAAAGCATATTCAAAGATTTATTGGATTGATAGGGTATTATCATAAGTTTGTTAAGAATTATGGGAGAATAGAAATGCATCTAACAACATTAGTGAAGAAAGAAGGATTTTCTTGGACTCCAGAAGAAACGAAGGATTTTGAACATATTAAAGAGACAATATGTTAAGCATCGGTCTTAGCTACACCAAACTTCACAAAAAACTTTATTGTGGAATGTGATGCCCCAAGAAATGCAATTGTTGTTGTTTTAATGCAACAAGGAAGACCCACTTCTTTGAAAGTAGTCTAATCAGAGGAAAGTATTTTCACAAACCTATTTATGAGAAGGAAATGTTGGAAATACTACATGCACTAAATCGATGATGACCTTACCTAATGCGACACTCCAAGGCAAAAAAATGTCATGGTAGTCTTAAATACCTTTTGGAATAAATATTATCTTTTCAAGAGAAGAAAAAATGGGTCACAAAGATGTTGGGTTATGAATTTCAAATCATCTACAAAAAGGGGAAGACAAATCTTGTTGTAGATACATCTCAAGAAAGGATTAGGATGTGGAGTCATTGCTTTGTGCCATTTTTATTATACAACCTGGTTGGATAACCAAAGTAAGGGATGAATGGAAGAATGACGAAGAGGTATGGACACTCATTCAAATGTTGCAACAATATCCCAGTACATCTAATACATCTAGCTAGAAAAATGACTCGTTATGGTATAAATATCACCTGTACCTCTGAAAGAATTCCCAACTCAAGAAAAACATTATTTCGGAATTGCACACCTCCCCTTTAAGAGGGCACCCAAGATTTTTAAAATCTTACCACAAGGTCAAAAATATGTTTTTTTTGGGATGGCCCTAAATATGATATTCGTACACTTTTGGCAGAATGTTTTGTTTGCCAACAAAATAAAGTTGAGACAATTTAGACCTCACATTTGTTACAACCTTTAGCCATAATAAGTCAAAATTTGGAGGAGGCCTCAATGGATTTTATCATAAGTTTACCCAAGTCTGAAGTAAAGAGTGTCATCATGGTGGTGTTTGATAGTCTTACTAAGTATGCACACTTTTTCACATTATCTCATCCTTTTAATGCTAGTATAGTTGCTATTGAATTTTTGGAAACAAGTCAAAAGCTACATGGAAACCCAAAGATTATTGTAAGTGACAGAGACCCCATTTTCACTAGAAATTTTGGCATGGAATTATTTTCTTCTCTTAGTACTCAATTAACACATAAATCATATTTTCATCCTCAATCTGATGGGAAAAATGAGACAATGAATAAATGTTTGGAAGGATATATTAGTTTCTTTGTATGTGATTAAAAAAACATAATAGATCAAGTGGTTACCTCTACATGAATGGTGGTATAACACTTCCTTCTAGACTACAACAAAAAAGACCCCATTTATGGCACTTTATGGATATCATCCACCATCCATCACATCATCTTTAAGAGAAAATTCTAAGATTGAAGCACTGGAAGATCACATTGAGTATAAACAACAAGTTCTCCAACTCTCAAAGGATAACCTAAGTCTGGCAAAAAATTGAATGAAAGAACCGGCATATCAACATCATAGTAAAATAAATTTTGATGTAGGAAAATTAGTATTTTTAGGGCTACAACCATACAATCAAATGACCCTCAAGAAAGCTAAGAAGGATAATAAATTATCACCCAAGTAATATGGTCCTTACAAGGTGTTGCCAAATATCGATACTATAGCATACAAATTGGAGTTGACTCAATATTTCTGAGTACATCCAATTTTCCATGTTTCATGCTTAAAGAAAGTTATTGATGACAAGATCCTAGTTCAAACAATGTTGCCATAACTTGGAAAACAAGGACAAAGCATATTTGAGCCTAAAGCACTAACAAAAACAACAACTTGATACCTACAAAATTGATAAACTTCATAGTATCTCCTTAAGTGGAAGAAATTACCCACTAAAGATTCTACATGGTAGGATGAGAATTTTATACAGAAGGAACTGAAACTATTCAAGCATTGAGGACAACATTTTTTTAAAGGAGAGGGACATGTTAGGTACCTTTAATACTAGTGTATTCCAGTTATTGTTTTTGTTAGTGTAGCCCCCTATTGTTACTGTTTCATCGTCACATTATTATTTTTATGTAGGCTCTAATTATATTGTGACCATTTAGACTCTTATATATACCAAGGAGGTATTATCATTTGTATCATCCAAAAATTTTTCATTTATGTAATGTAAAGGAGGTTTCCCTCTCGAAGTGGATAATATATTTAGTTCGTTGATCTATATTTCCTTTTTCTTTATGAGTTGGTGCATAACATTGAGAGGGAATTGGAGTCATGGATTAGGTCATGGCTGCTTGGTCCAATGTCTCATCTAAAATTGTGGTGGTAATTCTTGTCAAGTTTGGAATATGGTCTGGCTAGTGGAGGTTGGTGGTTTGGCTTTCCGGTTAAGGTGGATTCTAAGGGATATAGTCTCCAGATATTTGATTTTCAATTTGTGGTCGGTTGAGGCTCATTCTATAGGTGAGTTGAGGACAATTCTCATCCTGCGCATTAAAGAAAACTCTTAGTTCCAATTTAAGTTTGCCTTGGATTATTTCTTTAGTTGTTTAGGGTGATTTTGCCTAAAATTATATAACTTTTAAGTTCAGTGGCATAAATTTTGTCGCGCCTTTGTCTAAATTTGTGATTCTAGGTCCATTTGTAGTTAATTCTTAGTTAGTGTCTCAAGTTTTTATTTCAGGATTGGGGTTGTGAGTCATGTGTGTAAAATTCCTTCTGTGGCTGGCAAGGTTTTGTCTAATTCATGTAGTGATAATATTTGTGCTTGAAATTAGTTGGTGGGCGGAGCTCTATGTGGTTCTTGGGTGATATATATATTGGTTGGTATCTTCAAGATTCTAAGCTTATTAGTGAAAAGTTAGTGTAGGAGTTAATTGATCATTCAATTTCAATGTCTAGGTCATGTTTCAAGTTGGGCTTAGATGCATAGAGCTATTATGATGTGTTAGGATTCTGGTATATTCGTTGTGTTGGTTTTGGGTCTCAGTTGGTGTTCTATTCTTTGCAGGTAGAGGCTCTCATCGTAATTGATAGGATTTTGGCCCTGATACAACCCTATCATTGCATTAGAAGTAGATAAGCAAGCATGGAGGTGTTATCCGTGCCCAAATGGGGCAACATAGTGCTTGACATATTTCCCACAACTTGACCACCACCTTTTTCAATGTGGTCCAACCAAAAAATCAGGAAGAAATATGAAAGCTTGAAACACAAGTGGAGGAGGAGAGAGAGTTTCTCTTTCACTCAAAGCTTCTAAATTATATGTCAACTTTGATTCCTAAGCCTGGGGATACTAGGAAAAGGATGAAATGGTACCTCAATTCAGTGGCTCTGCATTTGTAGATGAACATGCTTCCAGGCCTAGTTTTAAGGGATAAACATGTGGAATAATATAACATTTCCATATCTCTTAAATATGTTAAGAGAATGCTAAGGAACCAAAGTTTTTTTCTTAGTAGATTTGATTCTCACTTTCCTCACAAAGAGAGCATTCTGATGGTGGGGAGAAGGGTGAGCCTTCAGGGTCCGGTGCAATGCTCTTGACAGCTATCTCTTCATCTAATAATGAATAATATTGATTTATGAGACAAATGGTTTAGTGATGGATCCTTACGGTGGCTCCCGATTTATGTTTATCAGCATGTGGTTATGTCCTCTACCATTCATTTGTAAGGCAGTGAGCGTTAAATGTCTTTGCTCTAGTGCAACTTGTCCCTTGGAAGCCATCAACTCTTAATTTTGTTTGTAGTCTCTGGTCCATTCTTTTGTTTTACGAGATGTGATATTGTGTCTACATTTACGCATGTTGGCTTGTAATTTGGTAGTGATAAGGCTACAGACAACGATAATTTCTTTTTATATGTATATTTCCTCTTTCTGATCTTATGGGATTGGTGTGTATGACATATAAAGGTTGTGTTTATTTGGTGTGTAGGAGCATTTGTATGTAGTGTAAATGGTTGAGGATCTATAGTCTAATTAAATTAATGTGATTTATACAAGGATTTAAGGTCTTCTTTGATATTTTTGAAAAAATTTGTCAAACCATTTAAATTTACTTTTGACTATTATAAATTCTTTAGTTCACAAAAAAAATTACATCTATAAAAATTTAATCAAAGAAATTTTATGTAATATTTTATATTAAAAATTGAAAATAAAAACTTTACTTAAAAACGTTATAAAAAAAATTAATTTAAAGAAAGGTAATTTTTTTAAAAATATATTAAATCAATTTTAAAAATATATATAAAAATCAAATCTCATATATATATAAACCATTGAAAATTTATTTTCTTCCGAATAATATCATTGTATGAGAAATGTTTATAGTATTTCACATTTTAAACTTAATTTTTTACACCAGCAGTTATCATATTACTTTGAATTGATGATTAGATTGGTTGTATTTGATTTTCATTATAAACGTTTTTAAATATAATTATGTGAATTTTGAGAATATGAAGTATTTTCTTTAGTTCTTCCCATAATATATTTTTCTGCCTATTTTATATTATATTTAATATATATATATAGATATTATATTTTAATAAAATTATTTAGTATTTAAATAAAAAAAAATAAATTAAGCCCGTTCTTATCAGCTCGTGGGGCGATGTATTTTGAAAATAAATTCAAATAATTGAAATAACAAATAACATATGAAATATATTTTCTCGTATTTTTATTTATGAATATTATATATATATATATATATATATTATTAATAAAATTATTTAGTATTAAAATTAAAAAAAATAAAATTTATTTGAAAATAAATCAAATAAATTGAAACAAATATAATTATGAAATAAATAAATATCGTTCAACCTGAAAAAAAACATGAACTACCAATTATGCACCCACTAGTACAATAGTGTTTTTGCTAATCATAAGCTCCTTATTGCATCACTTCTCTGCAATATATACCACTTACAAAATGAAGCTATGACTTAAAAACGGGGAATTGTTCATATGATTTGCTCTAATCATTTTCACACATGTTAGTTCCTATATTCATAGACAATTTTACTATCTACAACATTTTCTTTTTCCACCAAAGTGCATAACCTAAGGAATCAATTCCTTTCGTCTAGTTAGTAGTCTTTTAGGATATCTTTTTTTTCCATCAAAGTGCACAACCTAAGGAATCAATTCCTTTCCTCTAGTTAGTAGTCTTTTTTGATATCTCACTTCTCTCTAACGCTTAAAAAAATTCAGATTAGAAATAGTGTTACTAAAAGTTTAAGGATACTCGACTATAATGCAATTGCTCACTAACAACAATTACGATCACATACTCTCTTAATTTTCTAAACATAATTTGACATGTTTCTGAAAAAAATCTTTGACCACTTACACCTAAAAAGAAAATTCCCCTAAATTTCCCAACAAAATGATGATTTGATCTCTTCCAAAATTCCCGGTAATTTTAATGCTTCCAACAATAAATTATTCGATACACACCAAGAAGCTCTAATTCAAAAATAACAATGGTTGAAAGCAATGTGGTAGTTCCAATTAAATATTTGAATTCTCTAATAATTCAAACTCTCTATCAATATGGACAAACTAATCATCATAAAAAATTGCATGGAATGAAGGGGACATATCTATATTAAGAGTGCACATAGTTCATGCGATTATTCCCCACCGTGAGATAAAATAATGCATGGATCACAGAACTCTAATTAAACAAGGTTACTCACTTAGGGTAATATATGGGTCATAAGGGTAATTATTATGATTAGTCTTTTTATTTTGTTTAATGATTAAGGTTGATTAATAAGGATAATAAAAAGTTATGAAAATTAAATCTAATAAAATCGTATGTTATACTTTCATATCTTACCATAACAATATAGAGAAAGTGTTTTTATAAAGATATATCAAAGTTCAAGGGGAATTATAGTATTGAGAAAATATTTAATGGAGATGAACAATTTAATTCAATATTTTTATAAAGTAATTGTAAATAAATAGACTTGAGATAACAAAAATTCTTATTTGGCACTTTAGTTGGTCGGGTACTTTTATGGATGAGAAGTTTGAGAAAAGTATATCCCTAAAAATACTTTATTACCTATAATTTTAAAATTAAAGGAAATATAGCTTATTCTATATTCTTGATAAACAAAAATATTTCCCTATTGAAAGTATAGCTATGATTAGCTATCTTAATGTGTAAGAACAAGTTAAAATTTTAGGCATATGGAAGAAAAGAGGCTTCTTTTAAATTTTAGCTAAAACTTTAGCTGCATGATTTCGAACTTTAGATGGATTAATGTGGCTATGGGTTTGTTAATGGCACACTAACATAGTTATGTGACTACAAAAAATATTTTGCATAGTCTAAAAAGTTCACAATTTTTCCTGGAAAACAATAGAAATTTTAGCATGATTTTGGGAAAATTTGGTAAAAGGTTTTGAAAATCTGAAACACAACTGTAATGCTTAAGGATTTTAGGTGTCCCAAGTGTTAATGATGAGGTTAAATCAATTTCCCATGAAAAATATTTTAAACACTCCCACATTCATATTTATTTAATAATTTTTTGTGATATTCTGACCAGCAATTTGCCATCGGCATGAAATTGTGGCCTTATTAGACCATTCCAAAAATATTGAAGAAACATTATATAGAAATGTAAGAAATTTTGGGATAGCAAACCTAAAAATAAATCCATAATGAAGGAGACAAATTGCTTCGGATGTTGGACTCTTCTTCGAACTCTAAAAATGGATTTCACTTCTGTGTGGGCATTGACCCAAATCACCAACGGGAATATTTTGATCTCCTTATTTCGTTCATTGCACATTTCATCCAGTTTAAAAAGGCTAACGAATACAAGAACTCTACTAAAATCACCAGTATCAATATCATTGACGGCCAGCGGTAGCTCGTCTTAACCTCCCACGGTTCGGAAAACGAGGAAGCGGCCCCTCAGCGCGAGTGATGTTAGCAACTTTATCAGAGTTTTTAGTAGGTGTGTTTTCTTTCATTAGCCTTTTCGAACTAGGATTGGGCCCACATACATGGTTAATGATGAAGAAAGAAGGGGATGAACTGGATTCTAGCATTAACCGTTGTTATCACTTCTTTGACAGTATAATTTGTTCTATTACAAGAAATTGTATTAAAAAAATATTAGAAATAGTATTATTTGTTATTTAATTTTTTATTTTTTTTAATAGTGGGAAAACTTATCTTAATTCACTTGTCAAATAAGTAGCGAGGACAATTATCACTAGCTGTTATTACTGCATGTAAGTTGGTTCATCATTATTATTTAAAAAAGACATTGCACTGTGATTCATAATGGGACACAATTTCTTGCCACATGATGTCTGTGGCTCTTAAGCATACTTTCAAGAAAGTCAAATTCTTAGCCAAACAAAAATAATTTTAGAACAAACTCTAAAGCCAGTTTATTGAATAATTATTAAGTAATGACTATAGAAAAAAATGTAAAAATAATAATAATGTAATTTTTATAAGAGTGTACTCAAATACTTCCCAGAAAGATAACCTCTTGCCCAAGCAAAGGTAATTTTAGAGCAAACTCGAAACTCAATTTATTTAATAATTGTTAATTAATGACTATATTAAAATATATAAGAATAGTAATGGTGTAATTTTTAAAAGAGTATACTCAAAATACAATTAGAAAAAGCTCATGTTTAGTTATTGTGCAGTCTCTTCTATAAAAATATCTTCATATACCAATACGTGATGTAGATGAAAATGTAATGCAGATACAAATATAAAGATATATCTTTTGACACATGATTGTGTAACAATCTATGCTTTTCAATGATGGGAACCACTATGACAGTTTCAGACATTTTTGTTAGGATTTTACATAATTTGTTTCCCCCCAATTATTGGGGCAGTGCAAACGCTTTATTCAATGTTGTGCATTCTACACCATCAATTTTTGTTTCAACCAAAAATGCTTCTTGCATTCAAATTTTTTCTATTTCCTGTATTTCAAAGCTTCATATAAGAGCAATTTCTATTCTAAAGTTATTAGCTTCCATGTATACTATGCTAAGCAGGTCTTTATATAGGTAAATACATACATGAGGTGGTGTATATAAAATGGTTTATGTGGAGGGTAGTTTTGATTAGGCATTGTCTAATTATTATAAATTATTATAGCTTTTTTGTTGGAATGTGGTAAAAATAAAAAATGGTCAAATTTAGATATCTCTTATTTAAAAATGCTTTTTAAATTTGTATATATGGATTCAACACCCTAAAAAATCCCTAAGTAATTCTGTTTGTCAAGATTTAAAAACTCAGATTTGTGATTAGACCAAATCCCTACATGGTTGTAGACAAATTATATTTGAAAATATGCTACAAGACCTTCCAAAATATATAATTGATAGACTAACACTTTTTCATTATTTTAGAATTTACATATAAAAATAATGGTTATTTAAAAGCTATTAGTTGATCTGAAAATGGGGCTCTTAGGCTCCTTGTCTAACTCAAAAGGATCTCTCCCACTTCCAAAGCTTAAATATTCCCAAATCTTATTGATTAACCAATGCGGAATTCATAATATGTGCTTGCAGATAAGGTGTATGCTAGTATTTATTTTAAATTGTTTATGTGTTGTAAATTGATTTGCTTAAACTGATATAAGACATATAACAGTGAAACAATGCAGCCAACAACAAACACACATAAGACAACAATTTAATATGGATTTCACCCAAAACTCTTGGGCTACATCTCCTTGAGCTCTAGTCAACCCAACTAGGCTCTCTCAGATTATGGAAAAGTCCTTTTTACAAGCTCTTGGCTCAACTGCACTGTTTTACACAAAAACAATGGGTTTCGATACCATTTTATCAATTGTTCTTGAAGCTTTCAGCTGCTGGCTCTTGGCTCTTGCTCTGGCTTTCATCTCTGGTTCTAGCTCTTGGCTCTGGCTCGGGCTCTTGGCTCTGGCTCGGGCTCTTGGCTCTTCAACTTTGGCTTCTTTGGCTTTTGCTCTGGCTCTCGACTCTGTTTCTAGCTTCTTTGGCTTTCTGCAACCTTCAGCTCTCTAGATTATCACTTAAACTTCAAGTGACCTTAAAGGCTCCCTCAGCTGCTCTGCCCATTAGATTTTTGGTTCTCTCTCTACTCTCTTGCAACTTCCTTCTGCTACCTTCTCCCTCTGTGTTCTCAATCATGCTCTCTGGCTCTTTTGAGGCATCTTCCCATTTGTTTAGCTTCCATCGCTGTTTCTCCATGATCCATTGTCCCTCTATGGCTTTGTCACTTCACGATCCATCATTAGCTATAAAAACTCATGCTATAGCGTAGCATGATGAATAGGAGTGTTTACAGAAGGAATTGGGGCCATTTCATATGTGAAAATCTAAAAATTAAGGAAATTTCATTACACAGGCATTTTCTAGAAAATACATTATTCGACGTGTATTACAGATGTGAAACTCCCTTCAATCGCCCCTAAATCCCTATCAGGTCTGCCATTAGGCATTAAATCTCATCGCATTAGTGTATTGGGAAAAAATCCCAAATAAATGGTAATTCATTGAAAACTCGTCAAAATCCTTTCTGGCGCACTTCAAATATTATCGCATCCACCATAATATTGCATTGGGTCTTCCTTTGGTTGCTAACACAATCTCCACCATCAATCTGCATGATCTCCAATCCGATAGTCATAATGCATTTTTGGGTGGCTTAAGCCTACAGAGGTTACCACCTCAAAAAGGCAGTTTTTCTCTCTCCTCCACTAGCCACGTGTCGACCAGTGGGTGGGATTGGGCGGAGTTAGCCCAAAACCATTTACCGCTTGAGACCCATCCAAAATATACCTTTCCAAAACTCAAAAATATCTGCAATCAGGCTTATAACTCCCCTTTGGGTTCGTTTTATCACTTTTGGTGAAATTTCTTTGTATTTCAGGTTTTTCACTGAAAAACACTAATACATAGAAAATCTGAATTTCTGGATTTCAAATTTTATAGATTGTCCTTATGAAATCTATTGGGTCTGGCAATTTCTAATCATCGATTCAATCCTGGCCATCCATTTCCTCCACAATCTGATGATTGATATTGCACATTGTCATCGCTTATTGCATGTCATGTCGCACACAGCCTAGGGGTTCTGTGCATTGCTAATGTCGATTCACTGATCTGCTCATCAATGATCGGCATATCGTGTGATCATAATCATCGATTTTAGGGTTTTGATATCACATGTGTGTCTACCTCCGATCTGATCGATCAGATCAGTGGATCGGAGTTTCCTCCACATCCGCTTAATTCCATCCCTTTGCCTTTTTCCGATGAGATTTTCCTTTTTAAGGGTTTTTTCCATTTTTAGGGGTTTTTGCCGCTTTTTCCAAAGAAACAAGACATCTTCTACATGCGATAACTTCTGCATCCTAAGTTCATTTTAGCCCATTCAACTTGCAGTGGATTTAGAATGAAAATATCTCTTCCATGGGGCTATTTCTAGGAACTTCTGTGGATCTTCATTTTCCCTCTGTGAGGACCACTTAGACTTAGGAGTCTATCCAAAATCAATTTTGGATCACACCTTCCCACTAAATGAACTTTTGGTCTCCAAAAGACTAATATAGTGATCTGAGTAGTAAATGAGAGTAACAAAACCCTCTTCTTTTAGCCTCCATACACTTGCCTTGCATTGTGCCTCTGGACCAAAGTCTCTGACCACTTTCCTTTCTCGATGTGTTGGTTCTCTTGGGAAAAATTGTCTTCTTTCTTGCCTTCATGCAGAACTTTTACTGAAATGGTCATAGAAGGTAGTTTGAACTCTTCTGCCTTGATCATTGATCCAAGGTGGCCTAAACCAATGTGAAGTCATATACTCCATTGAACTTTCATTTGTACCTATTTGAAAAGCTGTAAAAAACAATTGTTAAGAACAACAGAAATACAGGCAATAACTGGATGGCCTAAACTTCTGCTTCAACAAAAGAAACAAATTTCACAGCTTTTCAACACCTCCGTGTCTTACATCTGCATACAAATGATGGAATAGATACCAATCCCCCAAAACATGCCTTTAAACAAATTATCCTTCAAGTCAAGCATTTAGAAAAAGACCATTAGGACTCTTTTTCAAAAGATGAAACACTTCATCATTATCTCCATTTGGAGACCAAGTTAACTTCTTCCAAGTCAACATGGCATCACATGCTTGTCAAGGAAATCAACCCTGCAAGTTAATTACACATACATGTTCAAATAGAAGGAATCACCATCATCCCTATGTTCATGCATCTCATGCTCATGCACGCATTTCATCCTTCAACTTTCATTTAAGCACATTGTACTTTTGAAGCTAAAATGAAATATAATGTAGATGCATAAATAAACATGCAATCTTAATTCGATAAGAACTCCAATTTTTTCTTGCCAATCCCTTTCAAAGGTACTACCTTTGTCTACACATCAACATCATCATGTGAATCATCCAGAGACACATCATCCATGGAACCTTCCCTTCCATTTATACCATCTTCTCTTTCCACTCTCTTCAACTTTTGTGGAACCATTGCTCAATTTAAAGTCCAACATTTTGCAGCAATATGTCCTTGCTTATGGCAGTAGGTGCACTACATGTGCATCCTCTTGACAACATGATTTTCCTTGTCCAATGGACCTTTGGCTCCTTCCTTCTTTTCCTTCAAAATTTTCTTGTATGTGGCCATTCTCTTCCAACATCTACAAACATTATGGTTATCTAAACCACAAAAGGAACAAGCAATTATTTTCCCATCTCTATGTGGAAATTTATCATGCTTTGCACAATCAAAAGGAAAATGTTTGGAACCAAATTTATACCTGCCTCTTTCACGTTTATTGCCCTCATGAGGAGGTGAAGCAAATGGAGAAGTGGCTCCCTTTGGAACACCATCAATCTCTTCAAGGTTGTCAGAGTCTCCCTAACTCTCTGGTTCAAGTTTGTGCCTCTGAACACTTGCATGATTTTTCAAGCTATTGCATTCTTCCTGAATACAATCTTCACAGTGTACAATGCAACCCCTTCTTGGAGCTGTTTCAATTGCCTTCATGGTAGCTTTGGAACACTTTCCATAAGACTATCCCTAGCTAAGACCCAAGTAATTAGGCCTTTCCTCAACCATTATTGGTTCAACAATACCTTGTGCATGCTTTCCCAAGCCTCTTCCTTCATAGCCCATCTTGGACATTAGCTTGGATCCTATGCCTTTGGTATGTTTTTCAAAAGAACCAATATAAGCATCCTTAGAGGAATTTGAAGAGAAACGGGAATGGTTTACCTCTTCTTTAAGATGATACTTGATTAAGGCTTCTTGGGCAATAAAGAGCTGTGTCTCCAACTCATGCATCCTTTTCAGGTTCATATTTGCAAGATGAAGTTGTCTGTCCATTTCCTGCAATTTGATAGAAAGCAGTTCCTTCTCTACCTTCATGGAATTCATCTGCTCTCTAAGTATGTTTCTCTTCCTTCCATCCTCATACATTTCTCGTACCATATCCATCATGGTGGACAGTTCTAGCTTCATGTCTTCATCAAAGACTCTTGTGACGAAGAAAGAAGAATTCGAGGACTCACTTGCAGAAGTTGTCATTATGCCAATGACCTCTTCTTTCTTCTTGTCCTTTCTGGGCTGAGCTACAAATAAATTTCTCTTCACCTTTGCAAACTCAAACAATAATCAGTCTACAAAACAAGCATACAATCAACCTCTGACTATTTAAACACCTTTTAGACAAGCAATCTTTGCTCTATCAATCAAGAATTCTGATATAACCTTCTTTGAAGGTGAGGCCAATCAATCTTAAGCTTTGATACCACCTGATCTAAAAATAGGGCTCTTAGGCTCCTTGTCTAACTTACAAGGACCTCTCCCACTTCCAAAGCTTAAATTTTCCCAAGTCTTCTTGATTAACCAATGCATAATTGATAATATGTGCTTGAAGATAAGGTGTATGCTGGTATTTATTTTAAACTGTTTATGTGTTGTAAATTGATTTGCTTAAACTGATATAAGACATATAACAGTGAAACAATGTAGTCAACAACAAACACACATAAGAAAACAATTTAAAATGGAGTTCACCCAAAACTCTTGGGCTACATCACGTTGAGCTCTAGTCAACTCAAATAGGGGCTCTCGGATTATGGAAAAGTCATTTTTACAAGCTCTTGGCTCAACTCCACTATTTTACATAGAAACAATGGGTTTAGATACCATTTTATCCCTTGTTGTTGAAGCTCTCGGTTGTTGGCTCTCGGCTCTAGCTCTAGCTCTTGGCTCTAACTCTGGCTCTTGGCTCTAGCTCGGGCTCATGGCTCTGGCACTGGCTCTTGGCTCTTCAGCTCTAGCTTCTTTGGCTTTCACTCTGGCTCTTAGCTATGGCTTTGGCTTCTTTGGCTTTCTGCAACCTTCAGCTCTCTGGCTTTTCACTTGAATTTCAAGTGACCCCAAAGGCTCCCTCAGCTACTCTGTGCAGTAGCCTTTTGGCTTTCTCTCTTCTCTCTTGCAACTGCCTTCTACTACTTTCTTCCTCTGTGTTCTCAATTGTTCTCTCTGGCTTTTTTCAAGCATCTTCCCAGTTTTTTGGCTTCTCTGGCCATCTCTCCGCGATTCATTTTCCCTTTATGGCTCTGTCGCTTCAGGATCCATCATTCCCTGTAAATATGCATGTTGCAGTGTGGTATGATGATCAGGAGTCGTTACAGAAGGAACTGGGGTTGTTTCATAGGCGAAAATATGAAAATTGAGGAAATTTCATTACACAGGCATTTCCAAAAAATACACTATCGGATATGTATTCTGGATGTGAAACTCCCTTCAATCGCCCCTAAATTCCTATCGTGTCCACCATTAGGCATTAAATCTCATCACATTAGTGTATTGAGAAAAAATCCCAAATACATGGCAACTCATTGAAAACCCATCAAAATCCTTTCTATCGGACTTCAAATATTATCACATCCACCCTAATATTTCATCATATCTACCTTTGGTTGCTAGCACAATCTCAACCATTGGTCTGCATGATCTCCGATCCAATGGTCATAATCCATTTTCGGGTGGCTTAAGTGTACAGAGGTTACCCACCTGAAAAGGCATTTTTCCTCTCTCCTCCGCCAACCACGTGTCGACTAGTGTGTCGGATTGAGAAGAGCCAGCCCAAAACCATTTATTGCTTGAGGCCCACCTGAAATCTACCTTTACAAAACTCAAAAATCTCTGCAATCAGGCTTATAACTCTCCTTCGAGTTCGTTTTATCGCTTCAGGTGTAATTTGATGGTATTTCAGCAATTCATTCAATCCTGGCCATTCATTTCTTCCATGATTTGAGGGATGACGTTGCATGTCGTGATTACTTATTGCATGTTGCATTGCACATGGCCCAGGGGTTCTATGCATCGCTGATCCGATCATTGATGATCACTGTATTGTGTGACCGCAATTTCCAATTCTACGGTTTTGATATCACATGTGTGTCTGCTTCCGATCTGATCGATCAGATCGGTGAATTGGAGTTTCCTTTGCTTCCACTTAAGTCCATCCCTAGCCTTTTTCTAATTCGATATCCCTTTTTAAGGGTTTTTGCCATTTTTAGGGGCCTTTGCCTACTTTTCCAAAGAAAGAGGACATCTTCTGCACGCGATAACTTCTGCATCCTAAGTCCATTTTAGCCCATTCAACTTGCAGTGGATTCAGAATTAAAAGATCTCTTCCATTGGGCTATTTCAAGGAACTTCTTTGGACTTTTATTTTTCCTCTGTGAGGCCCACGTAGACTTAGGAGTCTATCCAAAATTTATTTTGAATCATTAGTTGTCATGCATGTTTTAATTGATCATTATAATGATGGTGATGTAACGATGATTATTTACATTTACTAAATACCTAAAAAAATTATATCCCATATAAAAATAATTTATATTCAGAATTTATTAGTTTCATGCATATTTATGATTTAACCAAATGGTAATGATAAACAAATTCCACTAATGAATTTAGAAATTAATCAAAATTATTAAATTTTATATTTCGATGTTTAAAAAGAAGTGAAAGAAGCATTAGCATATCACCATAATTTTGGTGAGTTTAAACTTCAATAAATTTGGTGATGTAAAAGATAGTTTGAATATCAAATTAAATATGAATAAAAAATGAACCATATAAAAAAAATTGTTTATGATCCTCGTTTTACTATATCAATGTTAACAGACACTTTCATGGCCTGATATAAAAAATAAAATATTCAAAAAATTAATATATATTTAAATGTATTTTTTAAAATTAATATTAAATTTTAAATTATAAATTAAAATTATAAATATAATAGAATACGAAATTAACTATTTTATATTAAAAATCTAAAATATACTCTATTTTGCATACAAAATGTGTTTAACGTTTCGATGAAAAAGGAATATTTTTAAAATGTTTATTATTTCTATCATGCAACAATCATGTATGTTAATAATAGTGGATACTTTTAGGATGGAAACACACTCTATGGCCCCTATGAAGTTAATGTTGTGCGATATTCATGGTGGTTAGGATATTTGAAAAATAATAAAATTGAAGCTTATGTTTTTTGTTAGGGAATTTAATTAGTCAAATAAAATTTAGTTTATCAAATTATTTTGGTGATTCTCTCATTCTTATTTAACATTTGGTGAATGAATTTTTTCTAAAGGACAAAACATTATAAAGCTATACGAAAAGAATTAGGAAAGTAATAGAAGGGTTACCTTCAATAACATATTTTCATGTTCTCCATGACGTAAATAAATATCTAGAGTTATGTGCTAAAGCATGTAAATTGAGATTCAGAGATTTAAAAATCAATGGCCGAATCATTCCGAATCATTCGCTCTCATATTCCTTATAGCTAAATGGATTGAAATTGCATAGTCATTAAGATTGAAATGTAAATCAATAATAGTATTACATGTAAATTTTATTTTTTGGTGGACGAATTTTGTAAAAATACCTACAAAACCCTACTTTTTGTTTTACAGTTTAGAGTTCCTTTAGAAAAAATTGTAGCTTGGATAAATACGAGGGATCTTGAGCTTTTTTTGAAGATATAGGTATGTAATACTTGCAAAAATAGACTTGCATGTAAATACACAATTCTCATTTTCAGAAAAGTAAAAATAATAATGGATAACTTTATCCCGAGAATTTGTTACTTTATATTATATCTGGTAAAAACTTACCTATTATATTGTTAACCAAATTTTCATCTTTTATTTTTTATATAGAAAAGGTATGATGGTTAAATTATTTTTTAAAAGAAAAGATACTTTCATAATAACAATAAAAAAATTAGGATAAATAAAATATTATATAAATTCATATCCAACACAGACAAAAGTAAAAAGGAAAATTTAGGTAACTTATGTGATTGCATAATAATTTGAATATTTACAAATTCATACTTTTCATTGAACCTTGGCTTTCATCTCGAAGAGGTCACTTGGACTTCTATGGACTTCTATGAAAGTCGACTTTTACTTGAGGCTTTTCACCTTCCATTCAAGTGAATGAGTCAAGTTTACATAACCCAAGAGAATTATGCTTCCAACATTGCCCCTATTAATCCAAAGGGTTGTATATGATTCCAAGAGGAGAGCTAAAATACAAAGATGAATGGAATCCAATCATTGGGTATGCTCTTTGAAATGGCTGTTTATGGAAGAATCCAAACCAAATGTGGTAGAAATGTAGAAACAAAAAGAAATTTTCTACTACTGATGAGTCCAAACTAAAAACAAGGGATACAAATTTCTTCTATAATCTACAAAATAAGAAATCACAAGATAGAAACACATTCAATGATATGCAACCAGAAAAACAAAAGTAACATAACAATTGACAAGGGAATGCAACTGGGAAAAATGCCCTCCGTTGCTTTTCATTAATCACATGAGAATGAGAAGTTATTACAATGTTATATTCAAGATGTGAATCACACCATGCACTGTAAAATTGTTCTCCTACTAATTGGCTATATCTGGCCAACACTTAACCTATTCAAGCCCCCAATTTCCTCCTATTTCCTTGCACAATCCTTGAGATATTGAGCTCCTAACAAATAGGGGAATTCCCTATTTCTTTGTGCAATTAAAAGGGAATTAATTACCCACTTAATTACCAAGCTTGTACACTCTAGTAGTATACAATTCATAATTACAATATCACTATTCCTCCACTTCAACTAAGAAATTTCAATTTCATGCATGTCTCGGCTATTTTTGGCCGACTCACTAGTTAACTAAGAGATTAGTGAGTTAACAATAGTCAAAACTATTCAACTGACCTTTAATCGCCCCCTAAATTCCTATCGTGTCCACCATTAGGCATTAAATCTCATCACATTAGTGTATTGAGAAAAAATCCCAAATACATGGCAACTCATTGAAAACCCATCAAAATCCTTTCTATCGGACTTCAAATATTATCACATCCACCCTAATATTTCATCATATCTACCTTTGGTTGCTAACACAATCTCAACCATTGATCTGCATGATCTCCGATCCAATGGTCATAATCCATTTTCGGGTGGCTTAAGGGTACAGAGGTTACCCACCTGAAAAGGCAGTTTTCCTCTCTCCTCCGCCAACCACGTGTCGACTAGTGTGTCGGATTGGGAAGAGCCAGCCCAAAACCATTTATTGCTTGAGGCCCACCTAAAATCTACCTTTACAAAACTCAAAAATCTCTGCAATCAGGCTTATAACTCTCCTTCGAGTTCGTTTTATCACTTCAGGTGTAATTTGATGGTATTTCGGCAATTCATTCAATCCTGGCCATTCATTTCTTCCATGATTTGAGGGATGAGGTTGCATGTCGTGATTGCTTATTGCATGTTGCATTACACATGGCCCAGGGGTTCTATGCATCGCCGATCCGATCATTGATGATCGCTGTATTGTGTGACCGCAATTTCCAATTCTACGGTTTTGATATCACATGTGTGCCTGCTTCGGATCTGATCAATCAGATCGGTGAATTGGAGTTTCCTTCGCTTCCAGTTAAGTCCATCCCTAGCCTTTTTCTAATTCTATTTCCCTTTTTAAGGGTTTTTGCCATTTTTAGGGGCTTTTGCCTCCTTTTCCAAAGAAAGAGGACATCTTCTGCACGTGATAACTTTTGCATCCTAAGTCCATTTTAGTCCATTCAACTTGCAGTGGATTCAGAATTAAAAGATCTCTTCCATTGGGCTATTTCCAGGAACTTCTTTGGACTTTTATTTTTCCTGTGTGAGGCCCACATAGACTTAGGAGTCTATCCAAAATTTATTTTGAATCATTAGTTGTCATGCATGTTTTAATTGATCATTATAACGATGGTGATGTAACGATGATTATTTACATTTACTAAATAGCTAAAAAATTTATATCCCATATAAAAATAATTTATATTCAGAATTTATTAGTTTCATGCATATTTATGATTTAACCAAATGGTGATGATAAACAAATTCCACTAATAAATTTAGAAATTAATCAAAATTATTAAATTTTATATTTCTATGTTTAAAAAGCAGTGAAAGAAGCATTAGCATGTCACCATAATTTTGGTGAGTTTAAACTTCAACCAAATGGTGATGATAAAGAAATTCAACTAATGAATTTAGAAATTAATCAAAATTATTAAATTTTATATTTCTATGTTTAAAAAGTAGTGAAAGAAGCATTAGCATATCACCATAATTTTGGTGAATTTAAACTTCAATAAGGTTGGTGATGTAAAAGATAGTTTGAATATCAAATTAAATATGAATAGAAAATGAACCATATAAAAAAATTTGTTTATGATCCTCGTTTTACTATATCAATGTTAACAAACACTTTCATGGCCTGATATAAAAATAAAATATTCAAAAATTATATATATTTAAATGTATTTTTAAAATTAAATATTAAATTTAAAATTATAAAATTAAGAATATAAATATAATAGAATACGAAATTAACTATTTTATATTAAAAATCTAAAATATACTCTATTTTGCATACAAAATGTGTTTAACGTTTCGATGAAAAAGGAATATTTTTAAAATGTTTATTATTTCTATCATGCAACAATCATGTATGTTAATAATAGTGGATACTTTTAGGATGGAAACACACTCTATGGCCCCTATGAAGTTAATGTTGTGCGATATTCATGGTGGTTAGGATATTTGAAAAATAATAAAATTGAAGCTTATGTTTTTTTGTTAGGGAATTTAATTAGTCAAATAAAATTTAGTTTATCAAATTATTTTGGGTGATTCTTTCATTCTTATTCAACATTTGGTGAATGAATCTTTTCTAAAGGACAAAACATTATAAAGCCATATGAAAAGAATTAGGAAAGTAATAGAAGGGTTACCTTCAATAACATATTTCCATGTTCTCCATGACGTAAATAAATATGCAGAGTTATGTGCTAAAGCATGTAAATTGAGATTCAGAGATTTAAAAATCAATGGCCGAATCATTCGCTCTCATATTCCTTATAGCTAAATGGATTGAAATTGCATAGTCATTAAGATTGAAATGTAAATCAATAATAGTATTACATGTAAATTTTATTTTTTGGTGGATGAATTTTGTAAAAATACCTACAAAACCCTACTTTTTGTTTTACAGTTCAGAGTTCCTTTAGACAAAATTGTAGCTTTGATAAATACGAGGGATCTTGAGCTTTTTTTGAAGATATAGGTATGTACTACTTGCAAAAATAGACTTGCATGTAAATACACAATTCTCATTTTCAGAAAAGTAAAAATAATAATGGATAACTTTATCTTGAGAATTTGTTACTTTATATTATATCTGGTAAAAACTTACCTATTATATTGTTAACCGAATTTTCATTTTTTATTTTTTATATAGAAAAGGTATGATGGTTAAATTATTTTTTAAAAGAAAAGATACTTTCATAATAACAATAAAAAAAATTAGGATAAATAAAATATTATATAAATTCATATTCAACACACACAAAAGTAAAAAGGAAAATTTAGGTAACTTATGTGATTGCATAATAATATGAAGATTTACAAATTCATACTTTTCATTGAACCTTGGTTTTCATCTTCGAAGAGGTCACTTGGACTTCTATGGACTTCTATGAAAGTCGACTTTTACTTGAGGCTTTTCACCTTCCATTCAAGAGAATGAGTCAAGTTTACATAACCCAAGAGAATTATGCTTCCAACATTGCCCCCATTAATCCAAAGGGTTGTATATGATTCCAAGAGGATAGCTAAAATACAAAGATGAATGGAATCCAATCATTGGGTATGCTCTTTGAAATGGCTGTTTATGGAAGAATCCAAACCAAATGTGGTAGAAATGTAGAAACAAAAAGAAATTTTCTACTACTGATGAGTCCAAACTAAAAACAAGGGATACAAATTTCTTTTATAATCTACAAAATAAGAAATCACAAGATAGAAACACATTCAATGATATGCAACCAGAAAAACAAAAGTAACATAACAATTTACAAGGGAATGCAACTGGGAAAAATGCCCTCCGTTGCTTTTCATTAATCACATGAGAATGAGAAGCTATTACAATGTTATATTCAAGATGTGAATCACACCATGCACTGTAAAATTGTTCTCCTACTAATTGGCTATATCTGGCCAACACTTAACCTATTCAAGCCCCCAATTTCCTCCTATTTCCTTGCACAATCCTTCAGATATTGAGCTCCTAACAAATAGGGGAATTCCCTATTTCTTTGTGCAATTAAAAGGGAATTAATCACCCACTTAATTACCAAGCTTGTACACTCTAGTAGTATACAATTCATAATTACAATATCCCTATTCCTCCACTTCAACTAAGAAATTTCAATTTCATGCACGTCTCGGCTATTTTTGGCTGACTCACTAGTTAACTAAGAGATTAGTGAGTTAACAATAGTCAAAACTATTCAACTGACCTTCAACTGATTCAACTAATTACTAGATCTCATTTAACAGAGTCCAAGCGAAAATAGTTGAATTAGATTGCTAAATTTTAGCAATTACTACATGCACAATTCTACTCCAAACCTACAAACCTGAATTTGTTGATCATGTTTTACTATACATATTTAACTAGTTAACTAAGAGATTAGTGAGTTAACAACAGTCAAAACTATTCAACTGACCTTCAATTGATTCAACTAATTACTAGATCTCATTTAACAGAGTCCAAGTGAAAATAGTTGAATTAGATTGCTAAATTTTAACAATTACTACGTGCACAATTCTACTCCAAACCTACAAACCTGAATTTGTTGATCATATTTTACTATACATATTTAACTATATTATTTTATAAAATGTATAACCTTCATTAAAATTTATGTCTCCTATTTTCATGTCCATTACACACCCCGCTGTAGGGGAAGGGTAGCCCAAGATTTGAACCCAAGACTTCCGGTTTGGTGAGACTTCATTTCCACGGCCACTGCCACTTGAGCTACCCCATGTGGACAAAATTTATGTCATTTTATATTATGCACCAAAGATATTTGAATTTTTTTTCTCATTATGAGTGATGTAGATCCTAAAAAGGAGATTAATGAGGTTTCGATACCAAATTTTCAGATTCATTACGTTTGGGATAGAAATTTCAATTGTTAGAAATTATGAAATGCTACTTTGGTGTAGAGGTTATGTTATTATTTTAATTATATTTCAATTATGTAACACCCTTAGATAACTATTTATCGTTTTCTTTAATTTATTTATCTCTAGAATAGTTAAAAAGATTAATGAGGACTTATTGGTGTAAATATTTACTTTAATTAATAGAAAATAAATTATTTTAGTGTGTTAACATTCTTGGTAATGTGTTGAGGGTTGTCATGTGCAAAATAAATACTAAATTTCACAGAAACAATTGGAGTTAGTTATGCCGAAGAGGAGGGAAGGAACAAAAGAATAGAAGAACTTTTCTCTTTTGTTATTATTTAGAAAATTTGGCACAGACAGAATAAAAAAATGAGTGGAGATAAATGTCATGAAGTGGAGAGAAAGAAATTTGATTTTAAAGTATAACGAGTGGTAGATAAATTATAGTTAGAACCAAGGAAAAGAGTGGATGTTGTTTTAAGGGTTCGTGAGAAAAGATTCTAGAAAGTACCTTAATTGTTTCTCTGATAGAAAGGAGTAGAGCTTTGGGTAGTTAGTTGTAAAAGGTAGCTTAGGGCTAGGAGGATCAGGACAACCCTTAATACATTCCTAGGAATGCCTTTAGGTAAGTGTTATGCCATTTTCAACTACTATTGAACATTTAGATTTATGCAAAGTTTGGAAAGGGGAAAGGAAAATTAGATTTATTTGGGTAAAGTAATTTATGAAATTAGAATCTTTGTTTCAATATTGATTATAATGCTGCTTATATCTGCTATAAAATGTACATATATTTATAATATGAAATAGAGTGGTTGATCCAAATGGAAAGTGGAATCTACCCACGGTATTCATTCACCCATGGTATGTTCCACCCATGGTACTGTAAGTGGCATCCACCCATGGTATGGTAAGTGGTATCTACCTATCATATTCATTCAACCATGGTATTTACTTACCCATAGAATTTACTTGTGGTATTGTAACTAGAAAAAGACTATATGTAACAAGTCACATTTTGTAAAAGGAAAGATTGCCCATCATAATGTAGCTTTTACAATTATTCTATATTTTAATAAACCAAGTTTATTTGTGCTTTATTTACTCTGTGTTCTCCACCTTTTTTTGGAATTTCAATTTTTCAGATCTTGGGGGCCTCCCCCTAAGACCCATTTCAATTTTTTAGATCTTGGGGGCCTCCCCATAAGATACAGATCAATGGTATTAGATTTAGGTTATCAATCCATGGGAATGAGGTTTTGAGACATATCTAAGTTTCAAAATTTTGCAGAAATATTCAACGAACTTCATACGCATACTATGACCTCCACAAAGCACTTTCTTGGGCAAAGAGGGAATTTTTTTTTTTACATTTTTTTCAAGAACTGTTTGGATGGAAATTTTGTAGATTAGATATAAAAATTTTGGTACAAAATTTACCAAAAAAAATAACATATCTAGATTCCTTACGAAAAAATAACCAAACTAAAAAAATGGTTCAATCGGAGTCTAGTTGAGGGAGATATTACTGATTTAAAATCAACTGTGTTGTAGAAATTTTTTTGATAGCAATTCATGGACAATGAATCTCCTATCATTTTTTGCAGTCTTTCTGTAGAATTTCAGAACAATTATTGCATATCTTCTCTCCACTTGAAAAGTCAGCAAATTTGAAAAAACCAAATTGGTGGAATTGGAGTTCGAATGAGAGTGATATCGCTAGTTTAAAACCAGCTATTTTTTCATAACATTTGTGATGTCGGGACAATTGCAGCGTGATGTTGTGTTTCTAGAGTGTCCAGATAGGGATTTGAATTACAAGTGAAGATGCATAATGGTCATTCTATTTCTAATAATAGGTTATAATAAATATTCTAATTTATATTCGCTGAGTTATTCCCATTTTAAATTAGTTTTTATATTTGGAACAACATTCAGATTAGGTTCCCTTTGGATATGTGTCCTCCCACCACACTTTAATAGACCCCTGACTCACATTCATCAGTTTCACCATCGCAACATCTAGCTTGGGTTCTTTAGAGGAGTTCCCTCCCACCCTAGGCTATTTAGGCACATGTTACTTCATCACAATCAGCATCACAATTTTGGATCAACCACACACAATCCTTGTCATCGAAGCCCATTTTCTAGGCCAGACACTGTTAGTATCACAATTGGTCATAAGCATTACATGGTATCTCTATCCTCAGACCTTGACTTGTCATGATGATGGATCATCCACACGCATACACTTTATCGAATTCCATTTGCTAGGTCACACATTGTCAGTATCAAAGTTGGTCACAAGCATTATAGGGTATCTCTATCCTCATATCTTTGTTCATCATAGTTATCAGGGTTAGCCACACAAAACCCTTCTCTCTAGTGGCTCTTCATATTCAACACATACGTCTCAGGAGGGAACTTCATGCAATGGGAACCATTGCTTCTTGAGGAGGGAGGAATGATCTGAATGGAACGTGGCATCTACCCATGGTATTCATTCATGCATTGTATTCATCCATGCATGGAATATACTCATGGTATTGTAAGTGTCATCCACCCTTGGTATTGTAAATGGAATCCACCCATGGTATTTACACAACCATGGAATTTACCAATATTATTGTAACTAAAAAGAGACTATAAGTAACAACCGACATTTTGTAAAAGGATTGATTGTCCATCACAACGTACCTTTTACAATTACTCTCTATTTTAATAAAACATGTTTCTTTGTGGTTTTATTTACTATGTGTTCTCTCCCTTTTTTTTCTGGCATTTCAAATTTTCAGATCTTGAGGGTCTCCGCCCCCCTTCCCAAGATCCATTTCAATTTTTTAGATCTTGGGGTCCTCCCCCCAAGATCCGAATGAGGATTGGAAAGATAGAGCCTATAGTGTAATTTAGGTATTTTTTTCAAGAGATGCCAATAGATAGACTAAGTAAACAATAGACTGGAAATTCCTAAAAAATAATTTTGGGATGGAAAGGACAAAAAATGTGAATGTCGGCAAATGTTATGTGCTATATGAAGTTATTTTAACTAGTCTTATTGGTATGGTCTACTTTTTCCTTAGAACAAAAGAACGGTGATTAAGGAAAAGAGAAATCATGTATTAATAATTATCCATAAATATATAGGCTTATATTCATATAGGAGGACGGTTAAAAGGTGAGCCACATTAGTTTCCTTAGGATTTCTATAGACATGGGTTTTGTCTACCTATTCGGGTGGCAACATTCTTAAAATATAGTCACTGATCAAATGGGGAGTATTACCTCAAAGTGGGTACTCTAGCCTTAAAACCCCCCAAAAACATGAAAAAACAACCGAACAATGAAAATTGTCTATTCCAAGGCAATGGTTTTTTAGGGTAAATTTTCAACATTTTTTTTAAATGGAAGTAAAAACTTTTCTTTTTTTGCAAAATGGATGAGAAAAATAGCCTTATAAAAATAAGTGTTGATTTTGGAATAGCAAAAAACAAGATCGGGTTACAATTTTGACATTTTTAATTATTGGATTTAAAGATTAAATATTCGAACTTTGAAAAAATGTAAAATTCCAACAATTCTTGGACATGATGTTAAAGATAAAATATCATATCTCAAATCCTGATAATTCCCACTATTTCCATCCATGTTGTTAAAGATAAAATATCTTGACTCTAAAAAACCCTAAAATTGTAATTGCTTTCAACCATAGAATTAAAGATAAAATATCATGACCTAGAAAAACATTAAAATCTTGACAAATTTTCAACCATGCAATTAAAACCAAAGATTATGATTACAAAAAATCACAAGCTTTTAAAATATTTCAATCGTAACATTATGGAAAAAAAATTGACAAAAAACTTTAAAAATGAACACCTAAGAGTAATTTAGTCTCTAAATGTTAAATATATAGAGATTTTAAAATCTTTGCATAAGACAACTCGATACATTGCAACAAAAATTAAAAATTCAACCATCAAATTGACACACGGTGTTTGTGAACTCGACCCATTGTAATGAAAACTCAAAGTCCAACCATGAAATTGATACATTGTGCGGGCAAACTCAATTCATTATAACGAAAAATTTTCAAATCAAATATCAAACTGCCCATAATGGGTTGGAGTTGCTAGACGAGTAACGACATGGACCCTGTAGAAAATAAATAAAAATAAAATCCCAAATAAAAAATAAATGCATAAAGAAATAAGAATGAAAAATACAAAAGAAAACAAAATTTTAAATATTGAAAAAAATAAAAAAACAATAAAGAAACACAAAAATAATAAAAAGAAAACAAAATTTAAATATTGGAAAAAAATAAAAACAATAAACACAAAAATAAAAAGGAAAACAAAAATTCAAATAATGAAAAAAACACAAAAATACAAAAGAAAACAAAAATGCAAATACTGAAAAAAAATTAAAAAATAATAACAAGTAATAAAACATAATAAAACATGACAAAAAATCAA
>APFE031134870.1:392628-438473 GCA_000404065.3 Pinus taeda
ATCAATAATAATAATATCCATTTTTAAGGTCACAACCAAGTGAGACACCAAATTGGTGTATGAGACTCCATTGTTTGTGGGACAAGTGACCCACTTCTGTGCAGCGATTTGACTAATAAGTCTATGAAGGTATACATACTCTACCCCCCTCCGGTTTTGAACCTGTGACCTCCTAGGAGGAAACACATGCTCTTAACCTTTAGGCCCACTAATTATTATAATTATTATTATTATTATTATTATTATGTGGTAGTATCTTATTTTTATTTAGCGTAAAAAAAGTCATTATAGATGTGTTTTTTTGTTTAATTTTCAATTTTTTTCTTTAGATTATATGTTTTTTTGAATATTTTTCTTTTGTGTTATTTATTTTTTGATATTTTTATATATTATTAATTTTTTAATTTTTCTTTTTTCTGTTATTTTACATTAGTTTTAGTTTTTTTCTTTTTTTTTTACATTTTTATGGGTGTTTTTTTTGTTGTTTTTGTTTTTATATATATATATATATATATTTATTTGAGTTTTTTTTGTCATGTTTTTTAATTTTTTTAATGTTTTATTACCAACATGAAAATCACAAACATTTAAAAAAAAATTACACAGTTAATACATTATAAAATTTAGCATGTAAAAAACAAGCCCTTTAAACAAAAAGGTTTGATGCTGCATCAACACTTTTCAAAATCAAGTTGAAAATCACTAACATTTAAAAAAAATGTTCATACTTGACACATAAAATGTTTAAAGTGTTAAAAACAATTTCTTTAAAAAAATGTGTTGATGTTGCATCAACACTTTCCAAAATCAAGATGAAAATCACTAAAGTTTTTAAAAAAATGTTCATACTTGATACATAAGAAAATTTAAAGTGCAAAAAATATGCTAAAAAAAATTTGCATTCTGCATCACCACCTTTCAAAATATGGTGATTTTTTGCTACCTGAAGAAAGGGGTACTAGGTCATTTTCTTGTTTGATCCATAACTATGTTTTAAGCTTAACTAATATTTAGGACACAAAGAGAATTGACATATCCCATGACAAATTCCACCAACAATTTTGGTCTAAGACTCTCAGAAAAAACATAGCATGTGCACGTATTGGTTTAGCTCTCTCTCTCTCTCTCTCTCTCTCTCTCTCTCTCTCTCTCTCTCTCTCTCTCTCTATATATATATATATATATATAACCGGAATATTGATGTAGTAAGTTGAATAGAAACAGCAAACTACCTTTTAAGAGACATACAACTGTGACTATGTTTCTCGTTTGATATGAACTTTTAATTTAAAGAACTTGGTAATTTTGAATGGAGAAAGAATACATAAATTTCATTGAGAAAGAAATTCAACAAGAGTTGAAAGGGTATAGGAAAGCTACTGTAATAACTATAATGTACACATCAACATTCAAGAAGCAAGGGAACTCTCATAAAAAACTTGTGTTTGAGGGTTTCATAAATGCTAAACAGTAGAGTCTTTTAAAAGAAAAACATATATTTATATGATGTTAAATAATATTAACATGAGTACTCAAATGTGGCTAGGTATTCAATTCCAAACCCAATTCTTTGAAAATTTAAGAAAAAAAACCATACTATTTTTTACAAGGAAGCCGAAAGAAAAACGCTTGATATTATAAATAAACTTAATTGTCATTTGTTGGAATGTTACCAGTCAGGGCCAAACATGCCTATACATTAGCCATACAAGATAGGAAAATATGTATACCTATGTAAGCTTCCTATAAGGCTCATGAAGCATACAAAGTTTTCAATGAACATTCCTTCTCTTGTATTCAAAAACCATAAAATATTAAGAGAAACCTAGTATGGTTTTTGCCACCATGTTTGAATACCTTTAAAGATAATAAAGACCATGTAGGAACCTAGAAGAGCCACAACCCTTGAGGAAGAGTCATGGAAAAACCATTTTAAGAGATAGCCATGTTAAGCATTCTAGGTCTTTAGAAGATGTACGTGCAAAGGGGAAGGAGAAGAATTTGAATTTCTATGAAAAAGTTCCAAAATATAAACCTCCACAGATGTTGTAAAGTAGATTATAAGAAGCATATTCAAAAAATAAATTATTGTCAATAGATATTCTTTACAAGTCACTTAGGAAAGTTGGAACCCTACCTGAAGAAGTAAATATTCATTTAGTTGTATTTAGAGCTCCTAGAAATTCCATCAAGTTCTAGGACTTTCACTCTCTAAGAATTTAGCTTTTGAATGGACTAGAGAACCTTGTAGTCATGGAAGAAAAATGTTTCTAATTTGTAGTGCTCTGTCTCAAGTTTCTAGTGTGGAAATCAAACTGGAATGATGGAGAGGCTGAAAATAGTTGCTCCAAACTAACCCTATGTCATCTCCATCTTCAATGTTAGGACTAAGACATTTGGATCACTAGGATTATCATCCATCACAAGGTAGGTGCTAGTTGGATATACACTCAATCACATGGTATTCATCTGGCGAAGGACTGATGACTTTCCCTGTCAGAGCAGGCCTCTGTATTTCCTAATGTCATTAAATATAAGTTTTGAGAAATCAAAAAATATTTAATAGAAAACATTATGACCAAAGGCATCATGCAACATAGCTTATTGACATTATATATATATATATAATATATATATATATATAATCAAGGTATTGAGAAAATGTCTAAGATATGAATAGGACAATTTGGATCTAGACAGTAGCTGTTGTGGAAAATGTTGGGTGTGGAGCCTTATTATCTTCTATATTCAAAGGTATCACCACATTAGACCCCATTTCATAATGGTGTGCCAACGCCACTTGTAAAACATTCACTGCAGGGGGGGTCTTGGGGGGTGTCGGCTGTGACCTTTGGTAGCCGCCCATGGCGGGGGGATTAGGGGAAGCACCCTTGAAGCTAAGAATAGATGTAAAATTGCCTTGTAAAATGTTGTAATTTCGTAGTCAATTTGGGCCATTCATTAGGCAGAGATCTAATAGTAGAAGTTATGTTTTATTTAGGGTTTTTTTCCCTAGAAGGCAACCCCTCACTATATATGAGGGAATTGTATTGCGTCTATGTATATTTGTATTCTCAGTAAGGGAGAGAGAGAAGATTGAGAGAAAAGAGGGAATTATAGCGGATCTGCTGTAGGTTGTATCTCTTCAGTTTGGTAGATAAGATAAAAAGAAGGACTGGCTATTTCTCTGTGGATGTAGCCAAAACTGGGTGAATCACATGTATCTGTGTGTCTTGTTTTATGCATTTTTTGTGTTTATATTTCTGCAATATTTGATGTATTCCATTGCTCTATAATATATAATTCTCTAACAACTAGTATTAGAGCCAAAGGTCTTTTTTGGTTGATAAACTCGCAGGAGAGAAGGGTTCCTTGATCCAAATTATATCCTAAAAACTCTCTAAGTTTTCATAAACTTGTTCAAATTATGCCAAACAGATTCAAGTTCTAGAAAGATCAAGCTATCAAAAGGAATCCTCATGACAATTGCAATTGTGATCAGTGTGGAGCAATGAGGACCCTTGGTCGAGTGTGCAGATCGTTGGCCCATGTTAACTTGCACTGGCACAAATTGGAAAAGCCAGAGGCTAATTCAAGAAACGGGGGTAGTTTCTAATACACGATTAGTGCTAATCATGTATTGCAAGGCATCCCCCTTAGTGAAGGAAAGCCCCAAAGTGCCCTGACCCAAAATGGTTATGAAATGCGTAAATGTAATAAATTTGGTTGCATGGATTCCACAAAACCAGTAAGATATCGGAATGCCTCGAAGCACTAAGCGGTTTTGGCTGACTCTTGCCCGATGCCGCACACTGAGTGACACACGTTCGACAGGAGAGAGAGAAAACTACTCAGATCGAACAAGTAACTATTGAGCTAATTATCCACCCAATATGAATGACGACCATAGGATATGGGGGGCCCAGATCAACGATGGAGGTTCATTCCGATAAATGATCGGATTTGACAAGGTTGTAAAGAAATATTACATGGGATTTGAAGTCCGACGTGGACGATGAGTTGGCAGAAGATTCGTGCTTCGCAGGCATCTTAGAGAAAACAGAAAAAGCAGTCATTCAGATGTGTCCAAGGAACTTAACATACTCACCCATTACAGAATAAGTGGCCACCTCCCTGAGAAGCATTACACAGTGATGATGGCACAAAACAAGGGAGTTTGAATGGATAGAGGAAGGAAAACCATAATGCTAGGAAGCAGAAATGAACTAATAGAAAGCAGTTTGGCTTTAAAGCCATGAACTGACAAAAGCAGAGGACGTACACACACACACAAAGGAGTTAGTTAGATGTAGAAAGCTAAGAGCAGAGAACAGAGAGAAGAAGCCAAGCTCACCTAAGGGCAACATCGAGCTAGACAAAGCCAGAGAGAGTTAGAGAGACTATGCACTCCAGAGAAAGCTTGAGAGGTTCAAGCGAGCTCCTTAACATAGGCCTGTCATGTATGAGTTTCATATTGGGCTCATACTACTGTGACTAGTAGAGGTCATGTACCAGTAAGGAGATTCTGTGTACTCAAATTCTACTAATTCATATCTATTGAGTGAGGCTCAATTTGAACTCACCGTTGTAAAGAAACTCCGATTTGAAACATAATAGAGAGGCCACCACTAAAAGTTGGACCAAGAGATGTAGCCCAGGAGTATTGGTTGAACTCCTTATTAAACTTGTTGTATTACATGTTTTCCTGTTATGTTTTCTCTAACTACCTTAGTGTCTATGTATTTTGCAATCTTATCGATCCATTGCATAAAGTAACATAGGTGCATCCATGCACATGAGTCTATAATACCTTTAATTATTTGTCATGGATAAATTCCAAATCAAGTGGTATCAGAGCTCTAGGTTACTAAGGTTAGACAAACTTGTGTTGGATTTTGTTGTTGAATGCTAACTAGATCAAAGATTAAATTAGGAGGAGAGTTCATTGAAACTAACCGTAAAATTGGAAGAGTCTATCTTGAGAGGAAAATTTCAGAAGAAAGTCCCTTCGAATCAGACCCTCAGTTCATGGATAGTTTCATGACCATTAGAGCCATGGTAGAGGTAATGTATAAAGAATTTAAGAAAGGTAGAGAGGAAGATGTGTCAAACTCCAAAAGAGATAAAGGAGCAGAAGAATCTCTCCTCCATGACCACTCTAAAGGAAAGGGGAAAGAAGAAAAACTTCCCACACCTCCTAGTAGCCCTGAAAACAAAAAGAAGACATCATTGATTAAAGTAGATGTTAAATTTAATTTACCAATATATGAGGGAGATTTGAATGCAAAGATGTTGGATAATTGGATTAGATAGATTGATGTTTATTGCAGAGTGCGGAGCATTGATTCAGATAGTAGTAAGATTCAGTTGGCTAGCCTACACCTTGGAGGTACTACCTTGGTATGGTTGGAAGGCAAGACACAAGCTGACATGAAGAAACATGGTAAGATACTTTCTATCTAGAGTGAATTTGTTTCTACAATTAAAAATAAATTCTATCCACTAGCCTATATGCAGCAAGCCATGATGAGCTGGAAAACTCTTTGACAATTAAAAGGGAAAAGTGTACAAAGTTACACTCAAGAACTTAGGAAAAGAGCTTTGATTCTAGGAATTTTTTTAGACTCACCTGAAACTCTATTGAAGTATATAGGTGGTCTACATAGTTACTTAAGACAGACAATTCTCATGTTTAATCCCACTAGCATAGATGAGGTATCTGTTCAAGCTACACATCTAGTGGCTAGAGGAAAGAATGTGAACCCAAAAGTTGGGGGATCAACAAAACCCACTGCAAGCAAGACTAAGGAGAAAAGAAAACAAAAATGGAAAGAGATGAAGGCCAATATTATACGAAATACCAAGTCTTCATGCACTCGCTGTAAGAAGGATGGGCATGATGATGGATACTGTTGGATACTACATTCAGAGCTGAAACCCAAGAGTTTTGAGGGCAAGAAGAGGAAGATTGTTGTAGCTATTCAAAAGGATTTGGGGTCAGACTCAGGAGATTAAACAACAGTTGCAACCACAGTTATAAAAGGTAAAAATTCTGAAGCATCTACTAGTAATTCTGCACAATCTACCGATAATGAATAAAATGAGAGGAAAATACAAGAGCCTTTTCATATTTGATTTATTTCCAACCATCAAAAGATTGATACTTTTCTTGATAGTGGCACACAACTAAATTTAATTTCTGAAGCAATTGTAAAGAATTTTGGATTACTAACCACACCTCACAGAAAACCATATCCATTAGGTTGATTATGTGATAAAGCACAGCTACAAGTGACTAGACAATGTAAACTTAGGTTTTCTTTTGGGTCAGCATTTGTAGATGAGGTTGAGTTAGATATAGTTCCTTTGGATATACGTGGAATTGTTTTAGGAAGTCCTTGCTTGTATGATAGAAAAGCTATATTCTATAAAGCTGAGAACAAGTATCAACTCCTTAAAGATGGAATCGAATATATTGTAAGAGCTCATAAACTCAAGAACAATTATAGTCTCATAAACTTAGGGTAGATGAAAAAAATTGTAAATTCATGCAAATAATTTTTACTAATGGTTGCAAAGGAAAAGAAGCATTATAAAACAATGTATTTGAGGGTTATGATGCTAAACAACAAGCTGATTTAGAAAAAGTTGTTTCAAAATATGATATATTGTTTCAAGAACCTAAAGGTCTACCACCCAAAAAGGAAATAGTACATGATATTAATTTGCACCAAGATGCTCCATTGTCTAACATTGGAATGTACAGGTTGTCTTCCTTAGAGAATGCAGAAATCAAGAAGCAGGTATAGGAGCTACTCGAGAAGGGGTTCATTAGACCTAGCAGATAACCATGTGGGTCTCTAATTGTCTTAGTGAGAGAGAGAGATGAATCATGGAGAATGTGCATTGATTACCGAGCACTGAATAAGATAACGATAAAAAATCGTTATCCCCTTCCTCGAATAGATGATCTATTATATCAATTAAAGGAATCTGTTTATTTTGCCAAGTTGAACTTGCATAGTGGCTATCATTAGGTAATAGTTGCAGAGCAAGATGCATGGAAGACTGCTTTCAAAACAAAGCAGGGATTGTATGAGTGGTTGGTTATGCCTTTTGGCTTACCTAACACTTCTACTACTTTCATGAGAGTAATGAATGATGTACTCAGACCTTTTCTTGATGATTTTTTCATTGTATATTTGGATGACATTATTATATTCATTAAAACATGGGAAGAACATTTAAGCACACTCTAGATGTTTTGAAAAATGAGAATATTTATGTTAAACTCTCAAAATGTGAATTTGGCAAAACCTCTTTGAATTATTTGGGTCATATTGTAGGGGGTGGTGAATTCAAGAAAGATCCCTCTAAGGTTGCGGTCATTGTAAATTGGCCTACACCCAAATCTGCTACCGAAGTTAGAAGCTTCTTAGGAGCAGCACAGTATCAGAGAAAGTTTATTTCTAACTTTTCCTTAATTGTAGCTTCCTTTCATGCTTTAACAAGATTGGACAAGGTGTTTCAGTGGGGAGGCAAATAGCAGAAATCCTTCGACACCTTAAAAGAAAAGATTAGTACAGCACCAGTACTAGCACTGCCTAGTCTTCAAAGACCATTTGAGATTGAAACAAATGCCAGTGACTATGCCATGGGAGCAGTGTTGATGTAGCACGGTAAACACATATGTTATCATTCTGAGACATTTAATTTTGTAATAGTTAATTATCCCACATATGATAAAGAATTGTATGCATTAGTATAGAGTGTGAAAAAATGGAAGCATTTTTTAATGGGTAAAGAGATTGTTATACATATTGACGATCAACCACTTCAATATTTGCACTCAAAACTTAAGTTGCAGCAATCAAGACACTATAGGTGGATGGGCTTTCTACAACAATTTCATTTTGTCATCAAATATAAAAAGGGCATACACAATAAAGTTGCAGATATGTTGTCCAGACCAAACATAAATGCATCCACAATACTTAAGCATAATTCAATATTAAATGAAAGCTACATTGAACAGTATGCTCAAGATATAGATTTTAAAGATGTATATACAACTTTAATTCATGGAAAAAAAGTGGATGAATTGGATTATCATGTTAAGGACCAACTCTTGTATCATTTTGAAAGTTACGCAATCCTCAAACAGAAAGAGTAAAGAAGCACACACTTCTCTAATATCAAGTCACTTTGGTGTAAGTAAAATAGTTTCACAACTGCAAAGATTTTGTTATTGGCCAAAAATGAATGAGATAGTTTCTAGATATGTAAGAGGGTGTACCATGTGTGCTAAAAGAAAGCCCAAAAATAGAAAACTAGGCTTGTACACTCGACTACCAGTTCCTTCTCATCCTTTGGGAAGTGTTTCCATGGACTTTGTTGGAGGATTGCCTAAATCTAGGAAAGGTCATGACTATTTGTATGTTGTTGTGGATAGATTCAACACAATGTGTATTTTAGTACCTTGTAACAAACAGATTAGAGTTAAACAGACTACAAATTTGTTCTTTCAACGTGTATGGTTTCATTTTAGATTAACCACCTCCACTATATCTGATCGAGATACCTGATTTGTTGGGAGATTTTTTTCAAATTTGTGTGAATTGATGGACACCAGACTGAAGGAGAGCACAACTTTTCATCCACAAACAGATGGCCAAATAGTAGTCAAGAGGACAGTTATCCAATTGCTCAGTGGCTATTTTAGTAAGAATCCTAGGCTTTGGGATGAACATTTATGTTATGTGCAACATGCTTACAACTGAGCTAAACATTCTTCTACACAAAGATCTCCTTTTGAGACCTGTTTTGGTTTCACACCAAGGTCTCCCTTGGATTTTTTATTTAGTAAACACATGGAGGTTGATGGACACTGTGATGTGGACAAGCCAACCAAGTTCATCGAACAAATCCAAGAGATTCACCAGGCAATAATGGAACAACTAGAAAGGATCCAAGCCATGTACAAGGCAAGGCATGACAGATATCGAGTGGAGCATAGTTTCCAAGTTGCTGATCAAGTCTAGCTGTATATCAGCAAAGACCAAATGCAAGGTGAAGGTAAGAAGTTGAAGCCAATAAGTTATGTACCTTTCAAGATACTTGAGAAAATTAGTGAGAATGCTTTTCGCCTTGATTTACCAGCTTACATGCACATATACTCAGTTGTTAATGCAAAAAGCTTCATATTATTTGAATATTCATTAATTAGAGATCCCAAAGAATAGAGTTGTGTTCTATTGATGATATGTTGCCTAAATATCTTAATGAATTGCAAGAAGACACAATTCTAGACAGGAAGGTGAGAACTACATGTAGGGGGCATGTTGAGTACCTTAGGATTCGACACAAAGGTTCATAGACAAGTAGCATGAAATGGATAGAAATTGGGCATGTGAGGAATCAATACCCTCACGTGATTGATGCTTAAAAATAAACTTTTGGTGATCCAAAAGCTTTTTCAGTATGAAGGTCGTGATTCGAATTGGATCCTAAACACTCTCTAAGTTTTCATAAACTTGTTAAAATTATGCCAAACATATTCAAGTCTTAGAGCAACGAGGAATCCTCGTGACAGTTGCAATTGTGATCAGCATGGAGCAACGAGGACTCTTGGTCGAGTGCGTAGACTGTTGGCCCATGGTAATGCATGCTAGCACAAATTGGCAAAATCAGAGGCTAATTAAAGAAACACAGGTAGTTTTTGATACGTGATTAGCACTAAAGTGCTAATCACGTATCGTAGAGCATCCCCCTAAGTGAAGAAAAGCCCCGAAGTGCCCAGACCTGAAATGGCTATGAAATGAGGAAAAGTAGTAAATTTGGTTCCGTGGATTCCACAAAACTGACACTATATCGGAAGGCCTCGAGGTGGTAAGCAGTTTTGGCTGAGTCCCACCTGATGCCACACACTAAGTGACACGTGTCCAGCGAAAGAGAGAGAAAGCTACTCACGTAGGATGGGTAACCATCGAGGTAATTATCCGCCCAATATGAATGAAGACCGTAGGATCTAGGGTGCCCAGATCAACAGTGCAAGTGCATCTTGATAAATGACCATATTTGACAAGGTTGCAAAGCAAGATTACATGGGATTCAAAGTCCAACAAGGAAGATGAGTTGGCTGAAGATTCATGTTTTATGGGCATCTTGGAGCAAATGAAAATAACAGTCGTTCAAACATGTCCAAGGAACCTGACACACTCACCTATTGCAGAATAGGTGGCCACCTCCCTAAGAAGCGTTGCACAATGATGATGATGCAGAACAGGGGAGTTCAAATCGACAGAGGAATGAAAACCAGAATGCCAGGAAGTGGAAATGAACCAACAGAAATCAGACTTTCTTTAACGCCATGAATTGACAAAACTAGAGGACATACACACACATAGAGAGGAGTTAGTTAGACACAAAAAGCTAAGAGTAGAGAACAAAGAGAAGAAGCTGAGCTGACCTAAGAGCAACATCGAGCTAGATGAAGCTAGAGAGAGTCAGAGAGTCTATGCACTCCAGAGAAAGCTTGAGAGGTTCGAGTGTGCTTCTCGACATAGGCCTATCATGTATGAGTTTCAGATTGGGCTCATACTACTGTGATCAGTAGAGGTCAAGTACCAATAAGGAGAGTCTGTGTACTTAAATCCTACTAATTCATATATGTTGAGTGAGACTCAATTTGAGCTCACTGTTGCAAAAAAACTCTGCTTTGAAAACATAATAGAGAGGCGACCACTGAAAGCTAGACCAGGAGATGTAGCCAGGAGTATTGGCTGAACTCCTTATTAAACTTGTTGTATTACATGTTTTCCTATTATTTTTTCTATAACTACCTTAGTGTCTATGTATTTTGCAATCTTATCGATCCATTGCATAAAGTAACATAGGCACATCCATGCACATGAGTTTGTAATACCTTTAATTCTTTGTCCCAGATAAATTCTAGATCATTACTAGTTGAAGTGGGAGTAATGGCGAAAGATAGTACATTTAGGGTCGAAAAATTTAACGACCAAAACTACCAGCTGTGGAAGATACAGATGGAATATTATTTGTACCAGAGAGATATCTACAAACCATTGAGTGGAAAGACAAAGAAGCCACGAGTATGATAGACACATAATGGGATATTCTCGACAGAAAATCACTTGGAACAATACGGTTGTGCCTAGCAGCATTAGTACATTTAATATTTCAAACGAAATGACAACAGAGGGTTTAATGTCGCCATTGGCAAAACTATATGAAAAACCCTCAACCTAAAATAAGGTATTGCTTATAAAGTGTTTATTTAATATCAATATGTTAGAAGGTGGATTTGTTGCTGATCATTTAAATGAGTTTAATACAGTTACCAGCTAGTTAAGTTCTGTAGGGGTAGCTTTTAATGATGAAGTTAGGGCTCTGTTATTTCTGTGCTGATTTCCATAAAGTTGGAATGGTTTAGTTATCTCCATTAGTAACTCTATGTCTGGATCTAGTACTTTAATGTTCGATGATGTTGTTGGTGTAATCCTTAGCAAAGAAATGTGACAGAAAAGCTCCAGTGAGACATCAAGAAATGCTTTGACTACAAAGACTAGGGGAAGAAAAATGGAAAGAGGAAAGAGCCCTGGATATCATAGTAAGTCAAGAAAAGGTAGATCCAATTCTAGATCGAGGATAGTGTGCTAGAAGTGTGGGAAGAAGGAAACCTGAAGTAAGACTTCAAGTCTCAAAAGGGAGAAGAAGGAGAGGCATAATAAGAAAATAATCATGAAGTGAATGTAACAGGTGATGTGTTGCAAGATGCTTTGATTCTTTTATTAGAAAATATTATTGATGTTTGGGTGGCAGATTTAGGGGCCTCATTCGATGCCACACCTAATAGGAAACATTTTTATGATTTTGTTCAAGGATATTTTGGATAGGTTCTATTAGGTGATGATAAACCCTGTAAAATCATTGGAATGGGAACAGTTTTCATAAAACAACAAAATGGAAATCAGTGGCTATTGAAGGTGTAATGCATGTTTCAAATATGAACAAAAATTTGATTTTAACAAGGCAATTGGGAGGTGAAGGTTCTGTAACTACTTTCGCAAATAAAACCTAGAAGCTCACTAAAGGATCCCTGGTAATAGTGAAAGGAGGAAAGGTTGGTACATTGTATTTATGCAAAGGTATTTCTAATTTTGTTAATGCTTTAACCTCTGCGAGAGAAGATACATCATTGTGGCATCATAGGCTTGGGCACATGAGTGAGCAGGGGATTCAGATTCTTCACTCAAGAAATTTGTTGCCAATTTTGAAGCATGTTGATTTAAAATTCTGTGATAATTGTGTTTATGTAAAATAGAAGAGATTCAAATTCCTTAGAGTTGGGAAAGAAAAGAAGAGTGAAAAATTAGAGCTTGTGCATATAGATGTATGGGGACCTACTCAAGTATCATCTCTTGGTGGCTCTCATTATTATGTTACTTTTATTGATGATGCAACCAGAAAAACATGGATCTATTGTATTCGAAATAAATCTTATGTATTTGATACTTTCAAGAAATGGAAAGTTTTGGTTGAAAAAAAGACAGAAAAGAGGTTGAAGTGTCTCAGATCAGACAATGGAGGTGAATATTTCAGTAAAGACTTTGATAGGTATTGTTCAGAGAATGGAATTCGTAGAGAGAAAACAGTTCCAAAAACACCACAAGAAAATGGTGTGTTAGAAAAGATGAACAGGACAATCATGGAGCATGAGATTGCATGCAAGATTTCCTTTACAGTTTTGGGTAGATGTTGTAGATAGTGTTGTTTATCTAATAAACAGAGGGCCTTCAAGTTCCTTGGATGGTGGTATTCCAATGGAGGCATGGATAGGTAAAAAGGTAAACTACTATTTTTTAAAGACTTTTGGTTGTGAAGCCTTTGTCCACATTAATAAAGAAAATGGAACAATGCTTAAGGCAAAATCAAAGAAATGTACCTTTACTGGATATGGTGTTAATGATTTTGTTTATCGCTTTTATGTTTATGAAGAACACAAAATCGTCAGGAGTAGAGATGTCATATTCAATGAAAAGGTTTTGTATAAGGATCAACTGTAGGAAAAGAAACAGGAAAAAGAAAACAAAGAATACACAATGCTTGACAAGATCATAGGAAAAGTGATGGTGCCTGAAAATCATAATGATCAACAGCCAAAACAACAACCACAATAGCAAAAAGCACCTCAAACACCTGAAAGTGGTGTTAAAACATCTACTAGGATAAGTAGACCCACTGAACAATACTCTCCTTCATTATATTATGTATTGTTGACTGATTCTAGTGAACCAAAATGTTATGAAGAATTAGTGTAGGTAGAAACTAGGAAGAAGTGGGAGCAAACCATGAAAGAAGAGATGGACTCCTTAGCACATAACCAGTCTTGGGACATAGTTAGGTTGCTTGCAGGTAAAACATAATTGTAGAATAAATGGGTTTACAAGTTGAAGGAAGAAGATGGATGTAGAGAAAGGTATAAAGCTAGACTTGTGGTGAAAGGGTTTGCACAAAAAAAGTGTATAGACTTTAATGAGATATTTTCTCCTACTATTAAAATGAGTTCAATCAGGACATTTTAAGTCTAGCAGGAGCTAAATATTTGCATCTTGAGAAGTTATATGTAAAGACAACCTTTTTTCATGGGGATTTGGGGGAAGATATATATATGCAACAGCCACAAGGATATGAGGTAAAAGGGAAGGAAAAACTAGTGTCCAGGTTGAAGAAGAGCTTGTACGGCTTAAAACAGGCTCCAAGGTAGTGGTATCTAAAATTTGACTGGTTTATGTATGACTAAGGTTATCTTAGATGTCACTCTAATCATTCTGTTTATCTCAAAAGGCAAAATGATGACAACTATATTATATTATTATTGTATATAGATGACTTGCTTGTTGTAGGTTCTAACATGAAGGAAATAAATGCGCTGAAAATAAAATTGGTAAACTCATTTGCAATGAAGGATTTGGGTGCTACAAAATAAGTCCTCAGTATGAGAATAACTAGAGACAGGAAGAATCACAAATTAACATTGCCCCAAAGTGAGTACATAGAAAAGGTGTTGAAAAGGTTTAATATGAAGAATGAAAGACAAGTTAGTATACCTTTGGCTAGCCATTTAAAATTAAGTAAGGAGGAGCATCCCAAGATTAACGAAGAAATGGTTCATATGTCTAAAGTTCCATACACATCAGCAGTTGGAAGCTTAATGTATGCAATGGTTTGTACAAGGCCTGATATTTCACATGTAGTGGGAGTGGTGTGCAGGTACATGAACAATCTAGGAAAAGAACATTGGATGGCGGTGAAGTGAATTCTCAAGTATTTGAGAGTTACCACAAATCAAGAATTATGCTTTGGTGGTTCAGACATTGCTCTACGGGTATAGGTTGATGCAGATATGGCAAGTGATAGAGATAACAGGAGAAGCACAACAGGATATGTGTTTACTGTAGGTGGAATAGTTGTCAATTGGGTCTGAAAACTACAAAGTGTTGTTGCACTCTCAACAACAGAAGTAGAGTATGTTGTTGCTATAGAGGCTACTAAAGAAATGATTTGGTTACAAAGGTTTCCAGATGAATTGGATAAGAAGCGGGAGTTGGGCAAGTTATACAGTGATAGCCAGAGTGCCATACATCTTGCAAAGAACTCTACATTTCATTCCAAGACTAAACATATACATTTCAATTATCATTTCATATGGTCAGTGTTGGAATATGGATAGTTGAAGCTGTAAAAGATACACACTAGCCAGAATCCTGCAGATATTTTAACAAAAGTCGTAATGAGGGAGAAACTGAGAATTTGCTCAGTTTCAATTGATCTTCAACTATGATGAAGAAGATGAAAAACATCCAGGTCCAAAGTGGAATCATTGTCTAGCAAATGAAGTAGTGGTGGAGTTGCCATAATCAATATGCAAGTGGGAGATTGTTGGGCATTGTATGAGGGAATTGTATTGAGTCTATGTATATTTGTATTCTAAATAAGGAAGGGAGAGCAGATTGAGAGTGAAGAGCGAATTACAGCAGATCTTCTGTAGGTTATATCTCTTCAGTTTGTTGGATAATATAAAAACAAGGACTGACTATTTCTCCGTGGATATAGCCAAACTGGGTGAAACACATAATATCTTGTGTCTCTTCTTGTTTTATGCATTTTTTTGTGTTATATTTCTGCCAATGTTTTATGTATTCCAATTGCTCTATATAATATAATTCTCTAATAGAAAAATTCATAAGAAATAAAATTAAATCATAGTGGTTTTCTTTTAAAAGTAAATAAAAATAAAAGTATAATCATTCCTTTTGTTTCCTCAAACTATATATATAATATATAATATATATATATATATATATATATATATATATATATATATCATGTCAACATATGACTTCATGTATGTATATTACTGATAAGATATATATATAAAAAAATTGTGCTCATGCTCTTTTATGAAACAATGAGAATATTAGAGGAGTGATATTACAAATTACCATAAAAATAAGATTTATATTTTATTGCAGATTAGGATTCCATCGAACATATGCAGACTAGAGCCCTTACATTACCAAATACAAACTCCCTAAACCACCCTACATCCATATTAACTATGCATTTACGAAGAGTCGAGATGGATCAAATCTCTTTTCACTCTAAAAAAGGTTTTCAACTCAAAAGATTTGATCCCTCCCAACGCCTTGTAGATCTTGATTTTAGATGGATATATATATATAATATAATATATATATATATATATATTATATTATATATATATTACTTCTTACATAAGAATCACCACTAGACGAAAACACACTCTCAGCAAAAACTTATTTTAAAAATGACTAATAACTCTATTTGTAAATAAATCCAAAAGGGATTATTGTCAAAATAAATATTGAAGAAAAGAAATATATATTTGAAAAAATCATTTCCTTGTGGTTTACACTTCAATATGCATTTTAATGATCTATAAGACCAACTATTTGAAACTTGCATAGTATTTTGCAACATTTATTTACTATTCACTATAAATAATTAAGAAATTTAAAGGCCAAACTAGTTCTTCAAAAATTCAATAAAAAGATGGAAAAATAAAATTAGCGTCCTAAGAAAAACCACATATTGATGAAAGTAACTTCACTTGTTGAAGAACAAGAGGGATAGTTGCATACCTGTATAGTCCATGCGAATTTTTATAGTTATTGCTATGCTGGAAAGAAGGAGCTATATAAAGGCTTCATTGAGATAGTAAAAGGATTTCATGTTTCAAAATTCATCTGTTTCAATGTTGTCATCAATATTAAAACTGATGAAAGATGGTTATACATTAAGGAATATATTGATTAGATATGAAAAATCACTCCTTTAAATTAAAATATTTTCAGTGTGTGGAAGATATTTTGTGTTGCTTTCTTTGCACACCCTTTTCTCATCCACAATCCCACTTTTGCACACATCATTTATTCCACACAAATCCTTAACTTTTATACTTGTTACTCTGGACAGCTACTTTTGGACTTGGATTCTTTCTAAAACAATTATCACTTTAAAAAGGCATGATGACTTAGGGTTCATAGCTAAAGCATGACAACTTAGGATTCCAATTTATGGGGAAGCCATCTTTCCATAATGGATTCATGATCGTGGCACACATTTGCTCTGGAAGCCTTGTCCATAGTAGTTAGTATTGTTTCCACAATATTCCCACTAGCTGCAACATAATCGCCCATTCCATACTTTCCCACCTACTTACCATCCACAATGTTGAGCAATGCATACAAAAACTTGACGAATTTCCATTGTAATTATATCTAATATAATGGCCACCACATCCCTAATATGTTATATGCATGTAGAGAAAAATTAAATTATATCCATTATCATTATGCTAGCATGATTAAGGTAATGTGGAGCCCTCATTGGGAATTCAAAAAACATATTTTACATAAATAGAACTTTCTCATCTCCAGCTTAAAACTTTCCTTAGCTCTAGCTATTATGAAAATAAATTATTTGTTTGTTGTTGTAATGCACAGACAATGTTGGGTATCCATAAAACATATTTTACATATGTAGGAATTTGTCATCTCCCTCTTAAATATTTACTTAGCTACAAATTTATAATGTAAAAGTAGTTTGTGTTATTTGTTGGTCATTTTATTTAATACCCATCACCATAGCTATAAATTATTTGTTACATGCCAAAGGAAATTTCCCTCTTTTGCTTCCCATTAGACACACTTTGCCTATGTTATGGGACATGAATTCTTCTCTTAAATGAAAAAGAAATTTGTTTCATTCCTTGTGTGATAAATCATACATATTCGGAGATATTCTAGGCTCGTCAAAAAAAGAAGAAGGAGAACGAGTTAGATTATATATCCTTACTTGAAATACAATTTTTTCAAAAGATAACATTTTATGTTTATTTGTACTGGTTGGAAACCATGAAGAAGCATATAGGAGCTCGACCACTATTGTTATTTTGAATTTCTTTCCCAAAGTTGGTAACCAGTAATTCTATTTTCCATTATATTTCAATCTATAAATTGTAGGCATGAAGGTAAAATTCTATTAAAACCTTGCACAAAACATCCATTAACTTTGATGATTTTCTTGTGATTGACTAAGAGCTAATGCTCATGAAACCTAATGCAAATTTGATTTGTATTAGCTTTGGGTCTTTACATATCACCGTTTTTAAGATTTGTAGTATTTGTCATTAGTGTGGGAGTCTTACTTGGCTTAGTTTATCATACTGCAAAGCTACCCATTTCCTTAGTTTGTCACCTAGTGTTCCAAAATAAATCTTCCAAGAAAACATGTAATATTGTCAAAGACTTGGTGAATGTTGTTATTTTTTAACATTGAATCTATGTTGCAAACGCTAAATCTGATGATTCCTAATGAGGTAGACCTTTAAGTGAAGAATTAATGGATGCAATTGTATAAGGAACTAAGATTGGAGGAAAAATCTTTTATTATTTCATCCAATTTACCTCTAAATTTGCCATTACTAGAAAACAATCGTCTATATTCTTTGAATAATTTGCAACAAAAATCTAGATAAAGTTTTTCAATGATTTGTTGTTTTCTGGGATAGGAACATGACCTAATAATAGATTAAGAAATACTTTTATCTTCTATTTTACCTTTTAAAAAATAGCTTTCCGGTTTTGACTACAGTCATACTTATCTAATGCTGCTAATAATCATTTGATGAATTATAATGTTACCAAATCTTTAAAGTACCAATCTATTCTAGTGTGTATGTTCCTATTTTTCTAGGCAGACAATATTTTTTGCATATAATTGCAAAGCCAATATTTCAATGGAAATGTTATTTTAGTTATTCACGGGACCTCAATGCTAAGGAAGCATTGTTAGGATTTTTTGTTCTTTGACTTTGTAGACAAGTCTTTAGTCTTATGTGTGGTATGTTGCCACATATAATCTTCCCATTGATAAAGAGAAATTTATAGTTGAGAGCTGTAGTTATAATGGTATATTTGTATTTGTACGAAGAATTTACTGAGATTATAATATATGGGAATGAATTGGCACACTACAAACCTCCAATTTACATTGCTATAAAAAAAAATTCCCTAGAATGTATCAGGAAATGCTTAAATGTAGATGATATTTATTTTCTCATTAGAAAACACTTTGGTGTTTTTAAATAAAGGGTGGAGGTTGGGCCATTTGCTATAAATTCTAGAGCAGCTAGTACAAAAGTTGAAACCATGATACTGGAAATCAAGTTTGCTTAGTGAGAGTTATTGAGCTATGACGCTTATGGGATAATTTTCAGAGAAAGAATTGAACATAAAGTAAATTTTTGTAGGCATGTGTCAAAATATAAGGTGGAATAATATGAAAATAAGGATATTTGGGAACAATGGACTTCACGAGTTTTACAAAAATAATTCATAATATAGTATATATCAAAGAGAGATATGTTGGAAAGTCCTCAACATAGAGAAAATAAGTTAAAAAGGGAATTTTTGGACATTAGATTATCAACTTCTAGGTCTAAGAATATTGAATTTAGAGTACAAAAGAGGGAAGAAATGGGAGAGCTAGGAGTTTGATTCATGAGGTCACATCAAGAAAACATATTCTAAATCTAGGATTACTATCTCTGGTTGTTCTAGGATCCAAAGTATCATTTTATAGTATGTTATCCACCAGTTCTTCCAATCACGAAAGTATCTTCTCTCAACTCATGGAATTCAAGAATAAAAATGCTAAATTAAGACAAGAATCCTACAACAATAATTGGAAATAGGTGATATGTTGCCAAAGTAAATTGTTGATGGCCTTAGACTATTAAAAGGGTTAGCTCCAAATGAATGTCTTAAAACCAAAATCCCATACCATTAAGCCTACATATGATTACAAATCTAGCAAACTTATGGTTGACCTACAATAGATGCATCTGATTGATCAAATGGATCTTACAGACAGATAGGGGAGATGTTATGTAAAATTATATCAAACCCAATTTCAAGTGTTTCTAGACTTGAAAATTTGTTTACTAAATTAAATAATCATCTAAAAAGGATAAGATTTCTATGAGAACTAAAGATATAAAAAATGATAACTTAGAGAACACTTTTATTAAACTAGGAGTATATCTAAATGACTCATCCTCATTTCAGGAGTTAATAAATTCTAAGGAAAAGGATATCCAAGAGTTGAGGAAGAAGTATAATATTTCAAATATGTAGCACATCCAAACTCTAGAGTTAGAAGTGATGCAAAAACATAGGAGAATCTACTTTCAATAATTATCAAATTGAAGAAGTAGTTTGGAAAAGCACAAAGTTGAAACTAAATGCTTGTTAAAAGAAAAGGAAGAACATAATTGTATAGTAACAAGATCATAAATAGTAGTATGAGGGGGAGATCCTTAAGAAAAATTAGCAAACACAATGTCATTACTCAGGTTAAATGGTCAAGAAATTGAAAATATGAAGAATGAATTGAGAGTAGCCAATGAGGAGCTGAAAAATGAACTTAAAGAAAAGAATTCATTGGAATTTCAGATTTACTGGTATAAGAAAAAAATGATTGGAAAACAACATTTAATAGAGACTAGAAGAATAATCTTGATAGTATTGTTAATTATATTTCAGATTTATGGGAATCATTTGAAGTAACTGGCCATAGAATAAATATATTGAAAATTGCAAAAAAAAGAAGTTGAGGAGATGGTGCAAGAATTAGGGAGTAAATTATCAATAGCGAAAAGAGTGATTAAATTTCTCAATGCCAGAGGTGATGAGGAGCTCAAAGTATTAGGGGTTCATGATAGAAATGGATGGGTATTATAGATGAATTGTGTTACAACTAAAATAAATTTTATCTAGCAAGTGTAGGAGAAGTGTACAATGGTTTAGAAAGAAATTGATTCATTAAATACTAGGTTTAATCTTTTAAGTTGAATGGTTATGCTTATCTATTGGGACTCAAATAAAAAATTACTAGCTTTGGATGGATACAAAGAACTGTTAAGTAGCAATGGCACAAATGATGACAAATTATGCAACATTTCAGAGCTTTGAAAGGTGAGCATATTGGAGAAAATATATTGAATGATTTTACGTTCAGTACAAGGTGAGATCACTTTTTCTTATCAAGCCAACTTATTAAAGGTATATTGATCTAGATTTTGTTTATATAGGTAAGTAAAATCATAAATATATCTAACTGGGTCAAACTCAAAGTGAATTTATTATCTATTATCATGAATTACTTAATTACTTCAACAAAATCTAGAAAAGTGTTGTAGGTGCAAGCTGAAAATTGGGTCATGGATGAAATTTCAATTTTAATGTATAATATCTCATGTTTCTTGATTTTGTAACAAAACATTGTTTCGTATTTTTGAATAAAAACTAGAATGTAATTGAAATCAAGTATTACCTTCCAGTGAAAATGAAGACTTGTAAACTATATATTTTTCAAGCATTTTACTTTCACACAAATTTTGCAAAAGGAATAGTTAAAAAACAAAACAAATAACGTACTAACATAAGTACTCGATCATTTGAATGGTTACAGGCCTCATTACAATATGTCAAGCTCCGTAAATCTAATGAAAATTATAAAAAAAAGTTATCGTGCCTTATAAGCATTTCCCTAATGTTTCATGAGGATAAAACAACTTTGCATTTCATGGTAAATTATCAATGAATTTAATTAGAATAATTATTTATAAAAAAATTAAAATTATATTTCAATAAAAAAGTAACAAAAAAATATTAGTAATAAAATAAATTAACAAGAAAATAACAATTGATTTGATGTTATATTGTTATACCAAGATATCTTGTGTATGTTGTACTTCAATGCAATGAATTGTGATGATTCATATTATTATGATGTTATTGGTTGCATTTACATTGGGCGACAACAAGCATTCTTGACAAAATCCAATGACCTTGGTTAATCATAATCAATGTCTACGATGGTGTATTGGACAACAACCTACTCATAGGTTAACACTACCTCTCACATGTGATAAGATTCAATGGTATAAATTGGTTGACATTTTCATACGAGATCCCACATTGTGTGCGAAATAACATGAAAAACAATACTTCCCTCTATTTATGATGAGATCCAATGATCCACTATCGCTCTGTATGACTCGAATTTTTCCACCTGGTTTGTTATGTGGGACTATCGCCTTATCATTCATCTCATTGCATACATTAATTTAGTTGACCTTTTGACTCACACACACACACACACACATACACATGACAATGCAATGAAATTAATGTTTAAATGACACTATATAATCATATAAAAATAAAACCAAATGAGAATTAAGATATTAATAAAATAACAATTAATATAATATTATTATAGCATTTAATTTAATATAATTATATGATATCAACTTCAAAAAGGAAAGCATAGTTAGGTTTTTTCTTCCTTCACTTATCTTTCTAGTTTAGGTTTCTATGAAAATTAAATTTGTACTAATTGACATTATTAAAATACCTTCAAAACTATGTTGATATAAACTTGCAAAGTGTTCCAAATGTAGCAATCACAAAGAAATATCCTTTGAACTAGACTTTCTCAAATAGGTATTTCAGAAAATTGGATATGGTTTTCATTAACTCTGCTCCCAAGTAGTCTGGATACATTGGTAAGGACTTTATGTCCTCAATTAGGATCTAAAGGATCCACCCCACATGACGATGTGTGAGTTTCTAATCTTCAGACTCTTAGAAAACAATTAATAGATTATCTAAAACAGGATATTTGTCTCTTAGGTGGTGTCATGCAAAAGGCCCAATATATCTATTATACTGAGGAAATCAAGCAACTCAATACTAGTTGGATTAATGGTGATAAATGGTGAATGAATACCATTAAAATGGATAACATTCAAGTTTCCTTTAATATCTTTGATTTCAATTCATAATTTAGATGAATTATGCCTTCTCACTCACCATATCTAGGCCCATTGGCTCTAAAAATGTTTCTAAAAGCTCTAGGAAAGAATTTTTCTTCATTTATATTGGAAGTGAAAAGGGTTATGAAGGTTTGTTTTTTCATGTACATATGCGGTTCTTTAAATTTCTTAGTCTTGTTGTTATCATCATTGTTGGGCATCCTTTCCCTATGAAATGTTTTATGAAATCATTTTATCTTAAAGTGACAACTTCTTTCAATGAAAACCATGTTAGGATTTTGAAAGGTGATATTGATAGTCTTGGCCTTCTTAATTTTGTATTGGATGTAGCATAACCCCCTTTGTTGAAAAATGTAACTAGTGTGAGTCTTCATAATTGTATTTGAGTCATAATGTAATGTATTTCTGAAAAGAAAGAAAAAGAAATTCTATTATCAAGGAAATTGACTTATTAAAGCATGGTTTTATGCTTGGGTCAATGGTTAATAGGTAAAATATTCCATTATGGGCTTCTAGGGCTTGTTTCAGAGTCATTGTCCTTGTAATATGGTAAAAGACCCTTCCTAGGCTTTGTCTATCAAGAAAGAAATTTATTTTTATGTAAAAATAGTTTCTTTTATGCCTCCAACACCAAGTCGGTCTCAACCAGGAAAAGTAGGCCTAATTGAGAGGAATAATATCCTATATAAAGGAAACAACTCTACCTCATTTTGATCACATATACTAGAAGTTCGATTTGTAGTTGATGTAGAAAAAAGAAGGTTTTCAAATTCAAGGAAGAGGGAGAAAAAACCTAACGAAGGAGAAGGTAGTATTTTTCAAGAGAAAAAAGTCGAATTTTCTCTCTCTCTCTACTCTCACAGATGAGAAATTTTGTAGCTACTGGGGAGGCCAAAATGTTAGATCTGTAATAGGGCCAAAATTTTGGAAGTTAATGGTGAAATTATGGATTTTTGTTGGGTTGAAGCTATTGGAAAAGAAAAAAATACTAGTGTTTTTTAAATCATATTGGAAGCTTGTCTTGGGGGAGGAGGAAGGTATTTTAGGTCTAAGGCCTTCATCTATCTAACTTGATTTACTATTTAAAGACTTTTATTGGGCTTTCCCATGTAGAGGGGTTTTAGCCCTGACTAAGTGCCTACATCTGGTGTCATTTCTCTTCATGTTTTGATTTAATGATTTATTGATGAAACAAATATAGAAGAAGAAAATAAAAAAAGCTAATAATACTACAAGAATAACATTGGTAATTATCAACATAAGAAAATATTTTTGCCTTTTTTATTTTCTAACATGGTATTAGAGCTAAGGTAAAGGAGGAAGGAAATAGGTAGCTTCAAGGTGTATTGAAAGAAGTGTTGAGGAAGGAACAAAAGAAGGTCATTAAGGAAAGGATCATATAAGAAGAAACTATTATTATCTATAGAGACTATTACAACCCCAATGAAGACATAAAATAAGGTAGAAGGAGGCTCCGACTATAGGGCATTGAAGAAGAGGATAGGTCTTATTCTTTCTAAGCATAAAGATTTCGATTTTGTTCAAGGAAAATTTAAGAAATTAAAAAACGATGAAAAGAAATAAAAATACAAGGAAACTAAGATCTTGTCCATGAATATGATAGTAGGTGGACTAAAGGACAACCTAATTCGATACATATCCAACATATACTATACAAAGAAATGTATGAAGCCCTTTCGAAGTTACTTACCATCAAGAAAATTGGTTAGATAGATAGCCTCAAGAATGAACTAAGAAGAATAAATATGACAAAATATGATACTATGTCATTATATTTTGTAAGGATCTCTAGAATAAGAGATGAACTCCAAGAAATTGATGAAGTCGTGCCTGACAAAGAACTCATGGTTGCTGCACTTCGTGGTTTACCAAAATATTTGAGCTCTTTTACATCAATAATTAGAAATTGGAAAGATACTCCAACCTTTGAAGAAATGTGGAATGCACACATTCAAGAAGAAGTCAACATCTTATTAGTAAGTAACAAGAAGAAGGATGAAGAAGACAACACTTCAAATTCCTACTATGCTCATCAAAATAAAATAGAGCATACAAGAAGTTCAAAGGTCCAAAGAAGAAGTTTGTTATATCAAATATAGAATTCTAAAATTGTCATAAGATGGGAAACTACAAAATTATAATGTCCTGAATATCGAAGAAATAAAAAGAGAGAAAGAGAACATGCTAATTTTTTTCATGAAGCTCCGCCAAGAAAAAGAATACTAAAGAATCTAAAGTCAAAAACTTATACTATTAAGTCTTCTCTTACATATCCTTCTAAGTCTACCATTTTAATTTTTGTAATTTTTTCTTTTATGTTTTTATTTCTAGAGTTTATAGACCTAATATATAATTTTAGAACTTTTTGGATTATTTAAGGTGTACTTATCCCTGAGGATTACTAGATTAAGGGGTAGCCTTTTGCAATTTTACCAAAAAATAATAAACTAATTTTTTTCATCTTTCGTGTTTCATTTCCTCCTCACATAGAGATTTACTTGTATTGTACTCTAATAACCCTTTATTTATATTTTCCTTGGTAGGAAAGGTTGCAGAATACACAAAGGTTATGGAGAATGATTCAAAGGATAGACTTGAGTCATAAAATAAGCTTTGTTACAAAGGAATCCCTTTAGTCATACAAGGTTTTTTAAAGAACAACTCAAGGTATATCATAAACTACAAGATTTATTGCAAGGATTTCTTCATACAAAAGGTATGATCATTCTTCTTTTGAAATTTACTTTACATTTCTAATATATTTATGTCTAGGTTTTTGAACATTAAATATTCTTGTTAGTGTGATTAATCATTAGATTTAATCTACCCTTATTATGTTGTCTCTTGTCATTTGATCACGCTTATGAAACCCTAACTCTTATGGTTCACAATAAAACCCTAGCCTCTTGTTGTTGAGGGTATGTAAATGTTCATTATGAAACCCTAGTCTTCTTAGGGTTGTTGATAAAGTCTAGAACATATGATGAAATCCAATTCTTTTGAAGCTTAGGGTTTTCATAGTGTTGTGGTAAGAAACCCTAGTTCTTTTGAGTTTTCTATTAATGTCTAGTTATATATTGAAACCCTATTTTTTAGGGTTTGGTGAATTAGGGTTTATGAATAAAACCCTTGTAATAACTAAATTAGTATAGTAGGAATGAAACCCTAGGTGTATATTCATTTGTATGATTGAAACCCTAGCCTGGTCAAAATTGATGTATATCTAACTTTGATGTATTGACGTTTGTATACTGGGTTTACCTAATAGATATTGATATGAGATGTGAGTGCATGATAATGAAACACTAGGTATGTATATGTGAGTATGTTATCTTGATTGATGAATAAATATAGGGTATATAACAAAACCATAGTAGATTTTGATATTCTAGGCCAAGATAATGAAACCCTACAAATATTTTTTTTTGGAACAATGATATGGTTTAGTTTTATGATGAAATTTGGGGTTTGTAACAAATCCTAGTAAAATTTGACATGTAATTCTAAAATTATATTGTTGAAACCTTAGATGTACAATTTTTATCATATGAAAAATGTACATTGATTTGTACGCATTAGAAGACACTCAAAGTTAGTGATAAACACATACAACAGTGACATCTTTAGCTAGAAACACCATGAAGACCAAAAATCAAAAGCTTCCCTAACATTCCAGTTAAAAAATTAGATTGCATGGGTGCAGCATTACCTGAAATTAGTGGTCGCTTATATATATTTCTTCAATACCTGTGTAGTCATGAAAAATTCGAGTCAACACCTTGAGTCACAAATTTACTTGAGAAACACTCCAAATATTGATATGATGGGCTGATCAATTTAATCGTTAAGCCCCAATAAGCCTTAAAGGAAAGGAATTTATAGCTCTCATCTCATTTATGAGGTGAACCACCACATTGATGAGACAAGGGGAGGACAAATGCGCAAGAACCTATATAAATACAAGTTCTAGGAGAGTGAAAAAATAAGAAGCGAAGCATGATTATGCTGCTAAAATTTCTCCCTAGAAATCAAGCATATCATTAAGAATAGGATTTCATCATTGAGAGAGTATTCACAATTCTATGAGAGAGAGAGGAAGCTTGCAAGGAGATTGAGGAAAGGAACTTCCTTGTTGAGGATTTTTGGGCACCATTACTCAAGTAATTCTCTGCAAGTGTCTCTTTATTCATCTAATCTACATTCAATAGTCAATGAAGGGAACCCTTTTCCATTACATTGATGATGTGTTTGCTTCATTAAGCATTTTTATGTGTTTATTTCATAGTTTTTAGTTTATGTTTATGTATGCATTGCTTCCATTAATTTTAGTGCTTTGGTGAATCATGTTTGTCCACTAACAACAACCAACTTCTTGTATTTTCCTTGTAGGGAACACCCAAATCCAAGTAATGTGCATTTGGTACTCCATAGAGACAAACACACCACTACAAGATGGTGAATCCACTAATTGAATTTCTTTAATCTAGCTGTTGTTTTTGTAGGACCCTCTCCCTGCATTGTGCTTTTATTACTTCTCTCGATTTTTTACAATCCCTCTTGGATATATTTTTGACTAAAAATGTTACCTTGTCATTTTTTTCCTTTGATCATGTGGCTATTATCATAGACAAACACACATTCCATGTGTCTGTGCATAGGAAAACTCATGTGGTTTACAAAGAACATAAAAATTATTATAATTTCTCTTTCCTGGGTGATTAGAAACTTTTAGTGAATTTCCTTCACCTCTGCATATTTTTTTTTCCAACTAGTTTAGATTGCCTATATTCTTTACTAGTCATTATTAGTAGAGTAATTACATACTCTTTAATTTTTAAATATTACATTACACACAAATATTAATTAAAGAGGAGAAGTATGTGGTCATAATCCACATATCCTTTTCAATTTGTGTTTCTATTTTTTTGCAAGTCACATAGCTTAATTACCAAAGGAGTAAGTGGCCCATTATCCACACATATTCTTTGTTAACCAAATAAATTTTATTTCATTATTCTTGGTACTAGGACCAAGTGTTACTAAATAAAGGAAGTATCCCCTCCTTCCCTCACATCTTTTAGACAATCCTGGGCCTGCATATGAAAGCTTTCTTAAACCACTTGGTTTTTCCATCTTCCTTTATGCACACATAGTGTAACAGGAAGGAATTAAGTGGCTCACTATCCACATATTATTTCTTTTCATGAATGGAACAATCACCACTTAGTGTAAGTAGAAGTCACTATAAATGATTATAACATATCCACATATTTACACACTTTGTATGTTCACTTTTACCACTTGCACACACATTGCACTCCACACACTAAGCTTCTCTAAACATTGTGCAAAGGGAATCCAGTTTGGGGAGCCTTTATTCTAAGTTTATTTTAGATTTACGTTTTCACACCATAAGTGAAGAAGGACTCCTAAAAGAAACCATAAATTGAACAAAATAAATTTCCCCACAGGGTCCATAAAAGAATTTATAGTTCAGGTGAGGACCATTGGGGATAGGTACCCATAAGCCACGATGGTGATATTACATTTTTGCAACATAGAAGTTGTATTTTATGGTGCTTCAAATCCTTCATCATCCCATGAAAAAGATTACTTGCGCACATCAAAGACTTGATTCATAGGGGGTTTGTCTTAGGTCCTAGTGCGTGTGGTACTATATGTGGGCTACCTGATGTATTTAATGCTGGATAATAATGAATGATTACCAAGAAACCAAAGAATTGGTTACTCCCATGGGACAAAGGTGTCTTAGTGGCCAATATTATGGCATACTTTCCCTATAGGTGGAGGTGTGGGAAGCACTAAAGCCTCATCCATTACCTTGGCTGATTATTTTGGCTACTGGAAGCATCACTAGTTCTTTTGGGACATGGCCCCAATACCTATCATAAAATATATCTCTATAAGGCCCAGTTACTTTTAGATAAGTAAGGAAAAATATGTATTCATACGATCTTTTATCATATGAAAAAACAAACAAAAACCATTTTTCTTGTTTAATTGATCACATAGCAAAGGCTAAAGGGAAAATAACCACTTATTTTTTCTTTGTTTTATATATGTGATTATGCTTCGATATATATCTCCTTCCCTCATCACAATAAGTTACACACACTCCATTTGATACCATACGGAACCCGACATTTCCTCGTCACTCTAGACGCTTCTATAACCCCCCCATTATCGAGAGGTTTGCTCGGTGTCTGGTCATTTATGCACAGAAGACATCAAACAACTACCATTATAGGATCATCATTTATTGATGCATCTTTGATTGGGATCCATCCCCCTCAAAGTTCTCCTTTCACCACCCCTTAGGGACTTCGCATGATAGCCCTCAAGGGAGCCCACATTCCACCTCTTCAGAGAGTCCACATAGTTCCCACTAAGGTAACCTCTCTCACACTTCACCAGATAGAACTCCTTTTCATATTGTTGTTCAATATAATTTATTGATGGAAAACAACACCCAAGTCCATTTTTTAGCTTCCTTAAATCTTGTATATTTATGTTTGTTAACCGATGACCTGATTTCACATGGTCAAAATTGGCCACCCATGCCAACCAAGATACCTTCATATATACCCAAATTCAAAGGGAAACAAGGGGAAGATCTAAGAAACCATGTTATCACCTATGATCTTTGGTTCTCATCCAATAGCATCATTGATGACTCTGTTCACCCAAGACTATTCCAACACACTCTCACAGGGCCTGCAGTGAAATTATATATAGAAGAGGCCTCAAGTTCCCACACAAACTTTGACTCTGTTGTTAAGAATTTTCTCACATTTTTCCAACTCCCAATCCGCCTGCCTGGAATCAAGATTGGAGCTTCTCACCCATTTCAATCAAACATCGAACACACATATCTTAGACCATATCTATGAGTGGTGAAAATGCCATAGCTTATGAAAGGCTCATATAGAAGCCAAACTCTTCCTCAACTTATTTTTTGGATCCCTCACCCTATAATTCTAAAAGTATTTTGCTTTTGCATAACCAAAAAAAATGAAGATACTATAAACAAAGATCAATAATTTGACCTCATATACAAATAAACCAAATACCTTGACCATGTGCTCCCAGATGCACCTCTCCTACATTCACTTAGATTAGAGCTACCATGAAAATCTAGTTCTACATACAGGTTGATCAGAACCATAGCCTTGCATCAACCTTGAAACACTTTCTAACCATCTAGAAATATGCACAATGGTGAAACCACTTACACCTACAGTGGGACGACTATCCAAAAGGGGATATTATCCCAGTCATCCTACACCTATGTAGAATCTTGCTATGCAAGTTAACCAATATCGTCTCATGCAAGGTGTCTAATACCCTTGCATTAAGGGTGGTCAATGCAACCCTGTGTAGATAAATCAATACCCTCCTAGCTTCGAACAAGCGGTTTTCGCTTTCCAAAGCACATATACCAACCAAGAACAAGGGAATCTATATTTTCTTTTTCCAGTACCCCAACAGTATAACCCACCATCACAACCTAATGTTGGGGTGAATTTTGTGCAACCTTATTTCCCTCAACAGGAACAGTCATTTGAATAGCTAACTATGGAAAATTCAGTTATTGCTACTAGGAAGAAAGGAAAAAACAAGCAAAAAGGGGAACCTGGACAAGCGGTCAACAACCAGCAACAACCTCTACAGGAACCAGGTGGGGGAATCCCCAACTAGAATCAAAACGAGGGTTACGTTGATAGTAACCCACAAAATAAAAACAAGAACATTATTCTATGGGCTAACCATGCTTGTGCTATTTGTAGGGAATACGACCATCAAACCCATCATTAACCTCAACTCCTTGAGTGGAAGAGGATGAAAGATACCATGGTGCAAGGGGGGAAACCAATAATGTAAAATAATGTATAACTCCTTCCCCCACCAAGAATTTATAAATACCCAGCATGAACTCTCCCAATAACAATATCAGGATCCTCTTGGAAGAAGTTCCCACAATACCTTAAATTGTGACATTTACATGGAAGACGAAGAAGTACTCTTGTAAATGTGAAATTAGGATTATGAAAATCCACCATAAAGGAAGTCATCCACTACAACCATTGTATCACCTGCAACAACTTTGATGTTTAGAAAATCTTGTATATTCAGAAGCTCATGCAATGTACTAAAGCAAAAGACAACAATCTACTTCTACTTTCAACTAGTAGAATCCAATAGATTGCTGAAAACAATCTGAACAAGAATAAGACAAATCAATGGCACATAGCACAATATTTATCTAGGGAAAGCCACTTCTCAAAACCCCACTATCTATATTGCATATACCATAAATATTAGTGAAGATACAAAGCTTTTTCTCACTAGAACAATTTTGCCAAAGTATGATCAACCCTTTAAGCTCACAAGCTAACTCTTGGTCAACACTTAGCAAATTATGCAACTCTCCAATCTCCTCATCTATTTCATAATTCCTAGAATGAATAGCCCATATTTGAATGGAATTCATCCTTCCAAAACTGCACAATCCAAATATAGGATCAATCTCTGATGCATGCATGATATTTACACTCTAGTAAATAATAGCATTGATAATACACTCTCCCTACACTCTAGTGTCAACTGGGTCTTTCTACGAACTAACACGCATGCGTTTCTCATGAGGGAATATTTAGTTAATTGGAGTAGCACTAGTGGATGCATTAGTGCACCAACTGACTATTAGTCCTCTATTAGTTCTAAAAACAATTTAGAACTAATTTAACTAAACTTAACTCAGTAAACTGAGTGATCTAGGTCTTTCTATGAATTGACATGCATGAGTTTCTCATGAGGGAATCTTCAGTTAACTAGAGTAGCACTAGTGGATGCATTAGTGCACTAATTGACTATTACTCCTCTATTAGTTCTAAAAAGATTTTAGAACTAATTTATCTAAACTTAACTCAGTAAACTGAGTGATCTAATTTCCAGCTCAATTTAAAATCATATTGGATCCATAAAACTTAGGGATAACATATATATGACTAAAAAAAGATTTCCAACTCGAAATTCCTAAGCTAATTAAGTTAATTAAACTTAATTAACTATTTACAAGTTACTATGTGAATATAATTTGATTTTAATTCTTAGTTTAATTCAAGGACAAATTCAATTGGAATTTCTTGTTGTCATTTCTCAACACTTTCTCTTAACAAGAAAGGGATTATAAGCTACCCCAATCATGTATCTATGAAACTCAATTTTACATTTTGACAATGCCTTTATCAAAATATTATCATCTTTCTCCTTTGTGGGAATGTACTCTAACAACATAATCTGCCTCAATACTCAATATATGAGAAGATGATATCAGATAGCACTATGCTTGGACTGATCATGAAAAATTTGATTTTCAGAGAGTTTGATACAACTCCAATTATCGCAGTAAATCACTGTCAGATCGATCCTTTGATCAAACAAATCAATCAATATCTTGCTCATCCATATGCCCTCACATGATGCCTGACTCATAGCCATGTACCCTGCCTCTGTTGAACTAAGTGCAACTAAACTCTATTTCATGTTGTACCAAGAAAGTGTCGTTGACACAATATCCAAGATCCCTTCTGATGTGCTCTTCATGTAAGATGGACTCCCTGCCCAATCTACTTCAGTGAAGCCTTGAAACTTCACTCCCTTTGTCCATGTATGTCATAATCCATACTCAGAAGTTCCCTTGAGGTATCTCAACACATTCTTTGATGCCTTCCAATATAGCTTGGTAGGCATAACCATCACTTGACTAAGTTAGTTAACAGCATATCACATATCCAGGCGTGTGTTCACCAAGTACATGAGTGAACCCACAAGCTTCCTATAAACATTAACTTCCACTACTTCCACTGAAGTAGCATCCTCCTTCCTCTAGTTACCTGCTAGAGGAGTATCCATCGGTTTGTTGTTCTCCATGTGGAATCTCATGAGTATCTCATTGGCATACTTACCATGAAACACAAATACCCCCCATCTCCCCTCCATATCTCCATGCCAACAAATTAATGCATGAGCCCCATGTCAATCATCTCAAACTCTCTTTCGAGGTCCTCCTTAAAAGACTTGGTCAACTGATCATCACGTATTAGTATGAAATCATCAACGTAAAGTACAATGACCAATTTTTTACCTTCCACAACTATGTGGTACAGGTTCACATCTACTTCACTCTTCATGAAGCCAAACCCGATGAAGTAGCTATCAATTCTGGTGTACCAAGCGCAGGGTGCTTGCTTCAGCCGATTCAACGCTTGCTTGAGATAGAACACATGTGAATCACGATCAAAGTTTCAAAACCTTCAGGCTACTATATGTACACCTCTTCCTCAATCATGTTATTAAGGAAGGTCGTCTTTACATCCATCTGATGTATCTTCCTACCCATCTGTGTTGATAGTGCCAACATATATATGATTGACGAGTACCTTTGAACATGAGAAAAGGTATCATCAAAGTTAGTCCCCTCTACCTTTGAAAAACCACGGGCCAAATTTCTTGCCTTATGCTTCTACACACTAACATTTGTAGCTTTCTTTACCTTGTAAATCCAATGGGAGCTCACCAATGACTTTTCCTTCGGTCTCAGTACCACATCCCACACAATTTTATGAAGTATGGAGTTATACTCCTCCACCATGGCATCAACCCAAACTAGCTACTCCATTTCTTCCTTAAACGAAGATGGCTCTATCAAAACACATTCACCCATAAAAGCCATGTATCCAATGTACCTCTCAAGTGACCTTGTCTACCTATGCTAAGAAGTGGGTGCTCCCACATTCTCCTGTGCATCATCCAACAATATGTTAGCCTCTCTAGTGCACTTTCTTCCCTCTCTAGAAGACTATACCTAAGTGGATGTCTCCACTCCTAGATCCTCTGCATGTGGCTGCTCCATGTCAATCTAATGCTCCTCAACATTAGGAGCTAAAATCTTCTCATCCACATGTAGCACAAGCTCCCTCTCAAGGGCAACTCACATGGCCTTCTCCTCATCAAATTTGGCATCCCTTCAAACCATTGTCATCGTGTTGGTCAGAGAGTACACCTAATAGTTGTGAGGTGTATCATTGTACCCAAAAAATATCCCCAACTTTTTTGTAGGCTCAAGCTTCTTTCGTTCATCATTGGTCACATGGAAATATACTGATCACCCAAAAATCTTGAAGTGACCAACATCTTGCCTCTTACCAGAATAAGCCTCCTCTCATGTCTTCATCTCACGTATCCGATGTTGACTATGGTTCTGAACATAAATAGTCATGGTGCATGCCTCAGCCCACAAGAATAGTGGTAGGACATGATCATGCAACATCGCCCTTTCGACCCCTACTATGTTTTTTTTCTTCCTCTCGGCTAGCCCATTGTGTTAAGGGTTATGGGGTGTCGTCAAATCTCATTTAATAATTTCCACTACAAAGAAGTTCTTAAACTCATTTGAGCCATACTCACCACCATTATCACTCCATAGATCTTTAACATTCTTGCCCAAATATTTCTCCACAAATTCTTTAAACCTGCAAAATATTGTGAAAGTTTGATCGTTTTTCTGCATGGAAAATATCCAACATTTATGAGAATATTCATCAATAATTATGACATAATACCTGTGTTTGGCCGTGGATTCTGTCAACAATGGTCCACACACATCTGAATGGAAATTATCTAAAATAGCCTTTGCTCGACTGTCTTTTTTGTCTAAGGAAGACTTGGTGTATTATCCCAAAGTACACCCGTTGCATGTATCAACTTTCTCAAGTGTAGCTTTTGGAAGACCAATACATATATGCTCCAATAAATTTGAATCCCCATGATGCAAGTGCCACAATCACTTGTTCCATAACTCACCAATGTCTCGAATATGCACCCTTTCTAGTTTTGTGCTAAAATAAGCACAATCCTCTACCTCCATCTTATAGAGATTCTTCACTAGAATCCCTATATTCTTTACTTCACATGTGGCTATGTGTTGAAGGAATTCCTTTCCTTTCAATAATACCACATCATAGACTCTATCCTCAAGCATGGAAATGGATACCAATTTCTTCTTCATCTCGGGACACACATAAAATTTTTCAAGGCCAGTGAAATCCCATGCTCCCTCTTAAAAGCAATCATGCCCAATCCAATAACACTATACTTCCCATCGTCATGCATCTCGATATGCATCTGGAGACCTTTCTCCTCCAAGTCACTAAATAACTCTTTGTTTCTAGACATGTCGAAATAATCTCCATTGTCTAAATACCATACACTTCCCATCATTGATGACATCATGCATTCATTGAGGGAAATGTTCAATTCGAATTGAGAGGCCAAAGCACTTAACTTTCGGCATGCGTTTCTTCTTACCTCCATGATAATAATCTGATTTGGAATAGGAAGCTTTCCCTTTCCCCTTATTCACCTTAATCGCTAAGGTACAGATCTATTCATTATCAATATTTGATGAAGAGCCATCCCTGGTGTTCCTCCCAATCTCCTCCTGCATCAAATCCTACCTTAATCGTTCCTAATTTGACAGCTTCTCCTGATCATCGATAGAGTCCTAATAACTATGAAAACTCTTTTAGAGTCCTAGAATAGCAAGACTCACCATATCATCCTTGACAACTGTGATTCCAACACTTCCAAGTTCATCATGAAACTTAGTGAACTTGGTCAAGTATTTGGGAATCGTCTCTCCTTTCTCCATTTTCAATTTTTGAAGTTTATCATTTAGTGCCAATTTCCTTTGGTCACTATTGTTCCTCTACAAGTTTGTTAATGCTTTCCACATAGAATACAGAGTTTCCTTGCCATGGAGACTTGAGAAAATGTGGTCTTGAACTCCCTCAAGGGTTATCCTCCTCGCCTTTGCCAAACACTTCTTCCATTCAGCCAAATTTTGTTCATCCAATGTCATTGGATTAAGAATTTCTTGATCAATGAATTCCTTCAAGCCATTATCCTCTAGCACAACCTCTATTTCATCCCTCTAGGCTATAAAATTCAAGCTGCCTTGCAAGGCATAATCAAGCCGCAAACCAGAGAATGCCATCTGTCGATCCTGAAGTATGTATTGTAAATTTGAATTTCACCTATAATCCCAAAAGTCAAAATTTTTAAATCTTCTCTGGAATATTGTTCTTAGCTCAAATACCACGTATAAAATCCTATATATTCACAAGTTCATGCAATGTACTAAAGAAAAATACAAGAATCTACTTCTACTTTTAATTCACAGAAGCCAATAGATCGATGAAAATAATATGAACAAGAAGAAGATAAATCAATGGCACATAACAAAATATGTATCTGGAGAAATCCACTACTCAAAACCTTGCTATTTGTATTGCATATATCAGAAATATGAGTGAAGATACAAAGCTTGTTCTCACTAGAACATTTCGGCACCAGTATGCTCAACTTTCTCATGTTATAGGCTAGCTCTTGGCCAACACTTAGCCAATTCTGAAACTCTCCAAGCTCCTAATTTCTTTCGTAATTCCTAGGATGAATATCCCATATTTAAAGGGACTTCATGCTTCCAAAACTATGCAATCCAAACATGGGATCAATCTCTTATGCATGCATGACATTTACGCTCTTGTAAATAATACCACTTATAATAAATTGTCCCTCCACTGTAGTCTCATCTGGGAATTTCTATGAACTGACATGCATGAGTTCTCATGAGGGAATATTTAGATAACTAGAGTAGCACTGGTGGATGCATTAGTGCACCAACTAACTTTTAGTCCTTCATTAGTTCCAAAAACAATTTAGAACTAATTTAACTAAACTTAACTCGGTAAACTGAGTGATATAATTTGCAACTCAATTTAAACTTATACTAGATCCCTAAAACTTTGGCAGAACATATATATGACTACAAAAATACTTCCAACATGAAATTCCTAAGCTAATTAGGTTAATTAAACTTAATGAACTATTTACAAGTTGTTATGAGAACAAAAGTCGATTTTAGTTCTCAGTTTAATTCAAGGACAAATTAAACCAGTGTTTCTTGTTTCCATTTATCAACATGGTGATCCCTATAACGCTTGTAGAATTCATCCCCTGAATGGTCAAAGGCCCTCTTCGTCAAGCAGGACATAACTTAAAGGCTTTCGAAAACTATGACATAATAAATGACTTGGCTCAATCACCATCGGCTGTGTTAGCATTGTAAGTTTTACAAACATGCCCAACCCAACAGAAAGCCTTAAATTTCACATTAGGCACTATCAACCCAATCAATTATTGTTTCATGACTTTTGATCTAGATAATGTTACCCCACATCTTCCATCGACAGTCACCTTAAAATTCTAGTCACCATTCAGAATATTAACATCCATCGTTCCATAATTAATGAGTGAACATCCGCATGTATCATGTCCAAAACACTTTGGTGGAAAATGTGATTCACTGAGCTTAGAGCATCACCCATCACCCTCGAAGCATAAAATAGACACCCCTCTTCTCCCTTTGGTCTTTCTCAAAACATTCAGGTTGAACTCACCAGTAAAACTGTGTTGATAGACATAAAAGTCCTAGATGCCCAGTTGGATTACAATATCCTTCTTGGTCATAGCTACCTGTATGGAATAATAACAGTTTCATCTTTTGTATTTCATATTATATGTTCCCTCATGATGGGAAAATACTTACAATTGACAAACTTACATACTATGAGGAAAAAACATCCACCGCCCTTTATGCTGTGTTAGCTTTCAAAAGATATTCTACAGAGTTGATCACAACCTTTACTAAGTATGGACCAAGGCTATTCATTTCATCAACACTCCTTGGTAGACACCATGGAGATCCACCTTTGCTGGATATTTCCATTGCAACCCTAGCAACCCTGGTGTGCATGATGACTTCACCAAATACCCCTCAAAATCAGGAACTCGTTCCAGACACCCACAATGCTACGATTACTAAATTTACATTCCTACACTATGCTATCACTCAAACACCCTTCTTATACCCCCACCTATTTTTCTCTTAAACCAAGTCATGACAGCTCTCATGTTGCCAAATATGGCTTTTGTGATACATATCTGGTATCTGGCCCTATAGGCCATATCAACAAACTCAGGTATTAGCTTGATGGGCATTGAGAAACCACCCCAAAATGAGCTATGCCTATGTCAACACCAGGAGATTGGAACAATAGGGATAAGAAAAAAGGATATAATTTGAAAGCCTCGAATTCTTCCTCATCCAAGGTACCTCCAGCCCATGCTTTGTGTGAAGTAGTAGGGAACTCAACCAACTTGTGGCCTGAGTTAGAGGATTTGAAAACTCTTCTAACATGCCCTAAAAATGCTAGTGGCTCCACCTCCACCTGTAGGAGATAAAGGCACACCAACACGTAATAAGGCACTTTTCACCAACAACGCAGGTGCCATATGCACTCAGTGAATTTGAATATGAAATAAAGTACATAAAAGGAAAGGAAAATAGGGGTTTTGATGCCTTGAGTAGAAGAATTTAAGTGAAGTACTTGGTAGATGTAAGTCCACATAAAATAGATGTGGAAGAAATGGTAAAAAGTGTTGGGCAACATGATCCAAAATATCAGAAAGTGAAAGAAAGAATGTTTCAAGGTCGTGGGGAATAGGAATATCACCTCACTCATGATGGCCTAATCAGGTTTAAAAGTAGGATTTATGTGCTAAACAATGATCAAATAAAGAGGTTGACAATGATTTTTTTTTGTTTTAGGCCTTATTCAGGCCATCTATGTCATCAATAGAGACTTACAAACATTAAAAAGTAATATTATTGGCCGAATTTGAAGAAGGAAGTGTTTGATTTGTGGAAAAAATACAGATAATGCTAGGAGGTAAAGGTTGAGTGAAATCATCTATTAGGTTTATTTCAGCCTATTCAAATTCCAAAATTGAAATGCGAGGTAATTTCTATGGATTTCATTACAGGATTGCCCAGAACGTCTTGAAAACATGACGCAATCATGGTGCGGGTGGATAAGTTGAGCATGGTAGCTTATTTTATAGAAATAAAGTCCATTAACTCTTCTAGTGACATGGAGAAAATATTCATAAATGAAATTTTGAGGCTACACGTTATCCCTAAGAAAATTCTCACACAGAGATGTTAGGTTCACTTCAAGGTTTTGGAAGGAAATGTTTATAGTATTGGGTAAACATTTGGCATTCAACACATCATATCATACACAAACATACGAGAAAACTAAGAGGACTAACAAAATCCTTGAGGACATGCTAATAATGTACATGATGCACCAACGCAGGAAGTGGGAAGAATATCTTCCACTTGTGGAACTTGCATACAATAATGGGTAACAAGAATATCTAAGGATGAGTCCATTTGGGGCTCTATATGTGATCCAAAAACAACATAATTAGCTATTTTCTCAATTTCTTCACATTTTACTTAGGTTTCTTTATAACTAAATTAATAAGGAAAATGGTTGTTTATGTTCCTTAAAATTAAACTTGAAATCTTTAATGAAGCATGAACAAGAGAGAAAAATAAGAAAACACAGAAAACTTGATGATAGAGTTTGTACCTCCTCGATTACATCTTTGGTATGCTTCCAATGGACGTCAACTGTATTGAAAATGCTCATAAAGTCTATTTACATAAAAATTCACCATTATAGAATGTGCACATAAGCATCAATGGCTATTGTCAACTAATAGGCATCAGTCTCATCTCTCCAACACAAATTCTAGATCTCAAAAAGGCCTAATGTTGCCTGAGATATGCCATAAAAGGCATTTACATGCACTGATAAAACCATATTTTCATCTTCATATTTCATCTCCCCATGCCCTAGGCGTAATGGAAAAACATTTTATAACCCATGGGTAGGTCCTAAGGTCAAGCATGTAGAACTCCCAAGATTTGAATGGAAATACATATTAAAACATTAAAACTATATATATTAACATGGTATACACACCATATATCTGATTTATGGTTTATAACCATAGTTTTAATTTGGAATAATATTGTTGGTACCACACCATATATATGATATATGGCCTATCCAACTGCTTTAACATCGAATTGAAAGGCTTGAAGGTGATACAATATTCAACCTTTGGCATTTTCTTTATAACCATAGTGTAATAATGGGCCCCCATGGCATATGACATGGTTCGTAAAACCGGCGGTGCGGGATATAGATAATCATGTTATAACTTAAAGTTTTAACTTTATACTTTGATTAATCTCTCCGCATGATATGCCAAGGCTCCGCGCCATAACATATGATTTTACTATCGCTTGTGCCAAGCTTGGATGTGCACGTTACTTGTTTGGTACCACCAATTAAATGATCTGAGGGTTTGATGGGCTCCACCAACCCTTCCCCCAATTATGCCAAAACTAAACTTCAAATATAGTTTTTCACCCATGTATTAATAAAGAAATTATGGGGTATGTTGGTAAGATTTTGTACTATCATTTTGGTGGTCATGGGTTCGATTTTTTCCTATTTGAACAAAACTTTAGAGTGCATTTTCTCCATCATACGAAGGCCATTTTGAAAAATCGAATATACCGTCAGAATCATCACAACAAGCTCTTCAACTTGGAATTGGTTTCATGACAATATGAGACTGTTAAATTTTGAACATTTTGAGGATCCTCTTGGATCATTCATCTCCACTGGAAGATTTTGGACCACCAAAAGTTTGGGTTTAAGTAGATATGAGGTGAGGATACAACTCCCTCACCCTTCCAATCCCCATCTACCTTGCTTTACTTGGATTCAGCCTTTGAGTCCCACTCGAAGATACTCGACATCTCCTAACCTAGAAGTGTGGATTGTCCTATCCAAGATGGTATCTTCCTGTAACTCAGTCACATTCAGGTGCAAAATCATCTACAGTTGGAATTTGAGCATTTTTCTCTAGATGCATGATCATTGAATGTTCATACAACTTCAAATTTTCAACATTCACAACTGAATATATATACCTATACGAAGGAAAATTCAATTGGAATGCATTGTGCCCAATCTTCTCAAGAATTCTAAAAGGACCATACCTTATAGGTTTCAAATTTTTACCTTCACCTTTCATCCTTTCTTTGCTGATGTATAGCCATCCCTGATCACCAACCTTAAAGTGATGATCCATCGAATGCTTGTCATAACACATTTTGTACTTCGCCTAAATTTTCTCCAATTGATCCCGCACTACCTCAAGGATCTTTTGGATTCTTTGAATGAACTTGATTTATTTGTCAGCATCTCCATACCCATCCTCCTTAGATTCTTCACCAAACATAAAGTCCATTGGTGATTTTTGTAGGTACCCATAAAATGTTTCAAAATGAGATCTGCTAGTAGAAGAACCTACACCAAAATGCCCATAAATATGAAAAGAATGTGCTTCCTTGATCACATGTACTCTTTCTCCTTATGGTATGAACAAGTTACCAATATGGTACACTAACCTATCATGAATATGATAATTCACTTCTTCCACCTAAGAAATATGATTTAGTGATTCATAAACATCCTTAAAATCAATATCTACAACATATTTGTCTATATAACTTTCATGTTCTAAAGAACTATTTTGTAGAATAACCGAAGCATTCAAAGAAGGTCTTGATAACATATCAACGAGTTTTTTGGTGGTACCTTTATTATATTTGATTACTGAATGGAATTGTTGCAAAAACCCCATCCATCTATAATGTTGAGACTTTTACAACTTAATTAGTAATTGAAGACACTAAAGTGGCTGATTATTTGTATGAATTGTTGTTTCTTTGCCCACGAAGTAATGTTTCCATTTTTTAATGCTTTCCACCAATGCATAGAATCCTTTTTCATAAGTTGGATAGTTAGCAATTTCGTTAAAAAATGTTTCTGAATGAAATCAAATAGGCTTTAGTTTTTGTAATAATATTGCACGCATTGCATACCCACTAGCATCAGTGTCTATTTGAAATGGTTGTTGAAGCTCTGGCAAAGCCAAAATTAGCGTTGTAGCAATTTTTTGTTTTAAAGTATCAAATATTTTTTGTTGGTTTCATCCCCACTAAAAGGAGACTTTATAACTTGTTAAAGCATGAACTGGTGGTGAAATACAATAGAAAAGAGAAATGAACTTCCTCCAATACTGAATTGCACCCAAGAAACTTCTAACTTCTGTCACATTTTTAGGTCTTGGCCACTTAACAGTCACTTCAATTTTAGTTGGATATATTTTTAGTTTACCTCCTCCAACTATGTAACTAAGATATAATAAGGAATTTTTTCCAAATTCACATTTAGAGAGTTTTAGATATAGGTTCGCTTTTTGCAACACATCAAAAACTTGTTGAACATGCTTTACGTGTTCTTCCCAACTTGAAATAAAAATAAGGATATCATCCAAATAGACTATGAAAAACTTATCAATAAAAGGATGAGAAACATCGTTCATCACTCTCATAAAAGTTTTTAGAGCATTGCATAACCCAAATGGCATAACCAACCATTCATAAAGCCTATGTCTAGTCTCAAATGCAATTTTCCATATATGATTATCTACAATAGGAATATGATGATAACAACTTCTTAAATCCATTTTTGTAAAGTAAACAAAATTCTTTAACTGATCAAGAAAATCATCGATTCTAGGAAGAAGATGCATGTTCTTAATGGTGATTTTGTTTAAGGCTCTAAAATCAAGACACATTCTCTAATTTCTATCTTTATTTGTGACTAATATTACTGATGACCCACAAGGCAAAGAACTAGGTTGAATAAAGCCTTTATCAACCAATGCCTGAATTTGTTTCCTGATATCTTCATTCTCTATGACTATCATATGATACATGCAAATGTTCAGGAGAGGGGTATCATATTGTAATTGAATCTCATGTTGTATTTCTTGTTTTTGAGGTAAATATTTTAGTTCTTTAAACTATTATTTATACTAATCTACTATTCCAACCAATTTTTCCTTTAATTGAGAAGCACTCCCTTGAAAAGCATCATACATATATTTAGGTTTTTATTTAACAATCACAAGAATATACTTTTTACTTCAATTTATTGTCATTTTCATCTATCTGACATTTATTAAATCCAAGTTTGTTTGAATTATGTGTGCCCTCATAATGTATTCAATTCCATCATTAAAGAGATGATACTTATTATCCTTTCTATGAAATATGGCATCTCGATCATAAAGATATAGAACTATGTAACACAAGTCCACATATATCCAAAGGAATCACACCTAGCTCAACTTCATCAACAAAATTAGTTGTAATTGTAAACCTTAATCGACATTGTTTTGTGACTTGCATCTGAGTATTTTATTTAAACTATCCTAAAAATGGTATGATTTTAGGTGATTTTTTGTTTCCAATCCCAATTTCCTTACTAGTTCCTCAGAAATTAGCTTTTCTTGTGATCCACTATCGAATAATGTGTATATCTTTGTGTGCTTGGATATAATCCTTATCTGAGATAATTCAACTCTCTTATTTTCTTAAATCACATTATTAGATTTTTAAGAAGATGCAAAACACATATAACTAGGGCCAGTTTCAAAATGAATACATGTTAGACCCATAGAGGTAATCTTGTTTTCATCTCCAGAGGCAGATTCCAATTCCTGTTGGATTGCAACATTAGCTTTCATTTCATCCTTATTCTCAGGGATCTTCTTTAGCTTAAGTTTAGGATGAAGCTTCCAACATTTGAAGCCTTCATGTCCAACCCTTTGAGAATGAGTACAAGTAGGCCTTTCTCCTTCCTTCTTTTTTGCTTTTGATTTCTTCCTTTTTAGCTAATTCATTCCCTTTCCTTGTTTGAAATATTTCTTCTCTGAATTATTGAATGATTTATTTGAAAATTTTGACTGAAAAGGTTTTCACATGATTCAATATGAATGGCTTGTACACAAACTTCATAAAATTTAGTTGGGTTAGACATAAGCAAAGTATGTTGCAAATAAAAATGCAACCTTCCAATATACTTTAACAAATTTTCTTGTGTGTTTAATGGAACATTAAGTGCTAATTCCTTTTTCCTTTCTCCTGTGTGAACTCTTACACACTTTTTCCTTTACATTGCCTTAAATGTTGCCAATCCATTATAACATGTTGCATATATCCTAAAGGATAGAATTGCTTTCTAAGAGCCTTAATAAACTTAGACCATGAAGAGATCATTTTCCCTTTCTTCTTCAAATCTCATTGAGTTTTAATTTCTCACAAAATCAAAGTTGTTCCTCCCATTCTAAGTGTAGCTAACTGAATTCTTACAGAATCGTCAACCACGTTTTGAATTCTAGAATACACCCCGATTTTCTTTATCTAGTTATCTAAATTTTTAGGATTCACTTCACCATCATATATTGGCAAGTCATACTTAACATCAAGTTTCAAAAAGGATATTTCTTGCACTTATTTTGTGAGTCTGAATATGAACTTGAATGATAAGAGAATAAAGAGGAAGAAAACGAAGATGGAGGAGGAGGTTCATTATCATCAGCTTTTTCGTTGCGCTTTTTCTCTTTTGAGACTTTAGAAGATGAAGTTGCATCTCTAATATTCTTGTCTTCAAAAATTTCTGCATTCATCTTTTGCATATTAGGGAACATTTGCTGAAATTGCTCCTCTCCAACGACCTTTGTTTCAAGAGCTTCGACTTCTTTTGACTCTCCCATCCTCAAACCTTAAGACACTGCCTTCTTTCCAAACTTTGGATTTATCTTTTCAAGTTTCCCTTATCCACGTCACAACCAGGATTTAGTCAACATTCACATTGGAAAATGTCATCCTTATACATGATCAACCTTGGTCTGCTACCAAAATATGATCCAAAAACAACAAAATTTACTATTTGCTCAATTTCTTCAAATATTTACTAAGGCTACTTTTTAAGTGAATTAATAAGGAAAATAGATGTTTATGTGCATTAAAATTAAATTTCAAATATGTAATTAAGCATGAAAAACAAAGAAAAATAATAAAACAAAGAAAACATGATGACGAAGTTCATCCCTCCTAGACTACATCTCTGGGTTTGCTTCCAATGGGCGTCCATTGTATTGAAAAATGATCATAAAGTATATTTAGATCAAAACTCACCATTCTAGAATGTGCACATGCACATCAATGACTATTGTCAACTGATAGGCCTCAACCAAAGCTCTCTAACGTAACTTACAGATCTCAAAATGTCCCAATATTGACTGAGATATGCCTCAAATGGAATTTACAGGCACTCATAAAAAAATATTTATAGCTTCACATTTCATCTCCCCATGTCCTGGGTGCAATGGAAAACCCTTTTATAACCCATAGGTAGGTCCCAGGGAGAAACCAGTGGGCCTCCCGATATTTGAATGGAAATACAGAGTAAAACATTATAACTATATGTATTAACATGGTATACACACCATATATATGGTTTATGGTTTATAACCATAGTTTTAATTTGGCATAATACTATTGGTACTGCACCATATATATGATATATGGTCTATCAAAATGTTTAAACATAGTATTCAAAGGTCTGATAATGATACAATATTCAACCTATGCCATTTTTGTTATAACCATAGTGTAACAATGGGCCCCCTTCTCATATCATATAGTTCATAACACTGGCGATGCGACATATAAATCATCTTGTTATAACTTAAATTTTTAACTTTAGACTTTGATTAATCTCCCTATGTGATATGTGGAGGATATGCACCATAACATATTGTTTGAGTATTGCATGCGCCTAGTTTGGAGGTGCATGTTACTTGTTTGGTATTGCTAATTAAATGATTCAAGGGTTTGGTGGGCCACCAGATATGGCGGGCTCTGCCAACCCTTCCCCAAATTATTCCATAACTAAACTTCAAGTATAGTTTTTTGCCCATGTATTAATAAAGAAATGATATGGTATGTTGGTAAGATTTTGTACTATCAGTTCGGTGTTCATGGGTTCGACCCAGGACTCCTCTGCTTGGTTTGAATTGACTCTTACCAAGTGTCGTACTCTGAGACTTCCATGTGCCATTTTCTGAGACTACTACTTGGCTTACTCTATCCCATATTTTTCTTGTTTGAAAAAAACTTTAGAGCGCATTTTCTCCCTCATACGGAGGCCATTTTGAAAACCGAATATACCATAGGAATTAGTGCGACAATCTCTTCGACTTGGCACTAGTTCCATGAGCATATGAGATTGTTGGATTTTGAACATTTTGAGGATCTTTCTAGATCAATATGGGAGGAGTTGTTGATCTGTAAACTGACGTGGATATTCCACTAGACAATTTGTCACAACAAATATGATAATATTATATTAGAAATATGAGATTCTAC
>APFE031134870.1:443426-468687 GCA_000404065.3 Pinus taeda
GAGATAGTTTCTGATATGCGATTAGTGACAAGTTGTTAATCGCATATCGTAGGGAAAACCTCTCAGTGAAGAGAAGCCCCAAGCACCCAGACCCGAAATAATTATAAAATGCGAAAAATATTGTTTTGGTTCCGTTGGAGCGAGATTCCACAAAAATGGCAGGATATCGGAAGGGATTCGAGCGGTAAGTGGTTTCAACCGAGTTTTGCCCAATTCCATACAATGATTGCCATGCATCCCGGTAGAAGAGACAGAAAACCGCTCACACCGGGCAAGTAGACATCATGCTACTCAGCTGCCCGATATGAACAACAACCATAGGATCTAGGGCCCCCAGATCATCGATGGAGATGCATTCCAATGGATGACCAGATTTGAAAAGATTATAAAGCAAGATCACATAGGATTTGAAGTCTGATATGGGTGATGCATTGGTACAAGGTCATGTTTTGTAGGAATTCTTGGAGTTAATGGAAAAAACAGTTGTTCCAAATATGTCCAAGACAACTGAAACTAATCCATTATGAAATAGGTGGCCACCTCCTGGTGAGGCATTATACAGTGACTGATTATGCAGGACAAAGGGATTCAAATGGACAGAGGCAGGGGAACTGGAAAGCTGGGAAGCAAAAATAAACAGTTAGGGAGAAGGCTATCTTTAAATCCATAAACTAACAATGAGTAAGCAGAGAGGAGAGGAGAGGTAGTAAGCCAGAGACAGAGAGAGTCAGAGAGTATGTGTATTGTAGAGAAGGCTTGAGAGGTTCAAGAAAACTCCTTTACACATGTGTCATGTATTGAGTCTCAAATTGGGCTCATACAATTGTAATCAAGAAAGACCGCGAGCCAGTAAGGAGAGTCTGTGTACTCGAAAGAGACATGGGAGATCCAAGTACAATCTTACTTATTTGTATCTATTTTGTGAGACTCAAATTGAGCTCGTTGATGCAAAAACTCTGCTACGAAGACATAATAGAGAGGCTAGACCAGGAGATATAGCCAAGGAGTATTGGGTGAAATCCTTATTAAACTTGTTGTGTTTATATGTGTTTCCTATTATGTTCTCTTTTATTGCTTCATTTACTATGTATTTCACAATCTTATCGATATGTTACACAAAATAACATGAGCACATCCATGCACATGAGTTTGTAATACCTTATTAATTGTCTTAGATCAAATTTCGGATCAAGTGGTATCAGAGCTCTAGGTTGCTAAGGTTTGACAAACTTGTGCTAGACTATTAGTGAATGATAACTAGATCTAAGCTTAAACCAGGAGGAGGAGAATTGGTTGAATTTAACCCAGAAATTGGTAGATTCTATACTACGGGAAAATGTCAGAAGAAATTCCCTTGGAATCAGACCCTTATTTCATGGACAGTTTCATGACTATGAGAGCCATGGTAGAGGAAATGTTTAGAGAATTTAAGAAAGGTCGAAGTGAAGATTCTTCAACTTCCCAGCATAACAAAGGGGTAGAAGAATCTCCCCTCAATGACCATTCTAAATGCAAAGGGAAAGAAGAAAAGCTTCCCACACCTCTTGGTAGCCCTAAAAATAAAAAGAAAACATCTTTTATTAAATTAGATGTTAAATTTGATTTGCCAATATATGATAGAGTGTTGAATTCAGAGATGTTGGATAATTGGATTAGATAGATTGATGTGTATTGTAGGGTGCATAGCATTGATTCGGACATAAGTAAGATTTAGCTGGCTAGCCTACACCTTGGAGGAACTACCTTGGTATGGTGGGAAGGCATGACACACGCTGACATGAAGAAGCATGGTAAAATCCTTTCTGTCTAGAGTGAATTTGTTTCTACAATTAAAAAACAATTCTATCCACTAGCTTATATGCAGCAAGATATGATGTGTTGGCAAACTCTTTGCCAATTGAAAGGGAAAAGTGTACAAAGTTACACCCAATAATTTAGAAAAAGAGCTTTGATTGTAGGCATTTCTTTAGACTAACCTGAAACTCTGTTGAAGTATATAGGTGGTTTACATAGTTATTTGAGGCATACCATTCTCATGTTTAATTCTACTATTATAGATGAGGTATATGTTCAGGCTACACATCTAGAGGCTAGGGGCAAGAATGATCCCCCAGAGGTTGGGGGATCATCAATGCAAGCAAGAACAAGGAAAAGAGAAAGTGGAAGTGGAAAGAGAGGAAGGAAAATGTTGTACAAAAGACCAAACCTTCATGCACTCACTACAAGAAGGATGGGCATGATTATGAAGACTACTATATTTTGCATCTAGAGCTGAAACCCAATAAGTTTGGTGGAAAAGAGAAGAATATTGCTACATCTATTCAGAAGGATTTTGGGTCAGACTTGGGGGATGAAACAACAACCATAGCCATAGGTATAAAAGGTAAAAATTCTGAAGCATCCAATAGTAATTCTGCACAAACTATTGATAGTGAAGAAAATGAGAGAAGAAGACATGAGGTTTTTCATATTAGAGTTATTTCCAAACATCAAAAGATTTATACTTTATGATAGTGGTTCACAAGTAAACTTAATTTTAGAATCAATTGTAAAGAAACTAGGATTACCAACCACACCTCACAAGAAGCCATATCCATTGGGTTGGTTATGTGATAAGACAAAGCTACAAGTGACTAGACAATGTAAACTTAGGTTTTCCATTGGTTCATCATTTGTAGATGAGGTTGAGTTAGATGTAATTTCCTTGGATATATGTGGAATTATTTTGGGAAGTCCTTACTTGTATGATAGAAAAGCAATTTTCTATAGAGCTAAAAATAAGTATCAACTCATTTTCACTAAACTCAAGAATAACTATACTCTCATAAACTCAGGGTAGATGAAAAGAATTGTAAATTCATGCAAAAAAAAATTATTGATGGTTGTAAAGGAAAAGTAACCTAATAAAACCAATGTATTTGAAGGTTGTGATGCTAAACAACAAGCTAATTTAGAAAAAGTTGTTTCAGAATATGATATGCCATTTCAAGAACCTAAAGGTTTGCCACCCAAAAAGGAAATAGTACATGATTTAATTTGCAGCAATATGGTCCATTACCTAGCATCAAAATGTAAAGGTTATTTTTTTTAGAGAATGTAGAAATAAAGAAGCAGGTACATGAGCTACCTAAGAAAGGGCTCATAAGACCTAGCACATCACCATGTGGGTCTCCAATTGTCTTGGTGAGAAAGAAAGATGGCTCATCGATAATGTGCATTAATTACCAAGCACTGAATAAGATAACGATAAAAAACCATTATCCCCTTCCTCGCATAGATGATCTATTAGATCATTTGAAAGAATATGTTTACTTTTCCAAGTTGGACTTGCATAGTGGCTACCATCAGGTCAGAGTTGCAGAGCAAGATGCATGGAAGAATGCTTTCAAAACAAGGCAGGGACTGTATGAGTGGTTAGTTATGCCTTTTGGCTTAACTAATTCTCCTGCTACTTTCATGAGAGTAATGAATGATGTACTCAGGCCTTTTATTGATGATTTTTTCATTGTATATCTAGATGACATTCTTGTATTTAGTAAAACATGGGAAGAACATTTGAAGCATTTAAAGCAGACTCTAGGTGTTTTGAAAAGAGAAAATCTTTATGTTAAGCTATCAAAATGTGAATTTGGAAAAACATCTTTGAATTATTTGGGTCATATTGTAGGGGGTGGTGACTTGAAGATAGATCCGTCTACGGTTGCAGTCATTATAAACTGGCCTAAACCCAAATTTGCTATAGAATTTAGAAGCTTCCTAGGAGCAGCATAGTATTGGAGAAAGTTTATTGCTAAATTTTCCATGATTGCAACTCCCTTACATGCTTTAATAGGATTGAACAGGGTGTTTCAGTGGGGAGGCAAATAGCAGAAAGCCTTAGACACCTTAAAAGACAAGATTAGTAAAACACTAGTACTAGCATTGCTCGATCTTCAAAAACCATTTGAGATTGAAACCGATGCCAGTGACTATGCCATGGGAGCAGTGTTGATGCAGCATGGTAAACCCATATGTTACCATTCTACAATATTTAATTATCCCACATATGATAAAGAATTGTATGCATTAGTACAAAGTGTGAAAAGGTGGAGACATTATCTAATGGGCAAAGGGATAGTTATACATATTGATCATCAACCACTTCAATATTTACACTCACAAACTAAGTTGTAGCAATCAAGACAGTATAGGTGGATGGGTTTTCTACAACAGTTTCATCTTGTCATTAGATATAAAAAGGGCATACACAATAAAGCTGTAGATATGTTGTCGAGACCAATCATAAATGCATCTGCTATACTTAAGCACAACTCAATAATGCATGAAAGCTACATTGAACAATATGCTCAAGATATAGACTTTAAAGATGTATATGCAACTTTATGTCATTAAAAACAAATAGAAGAATTCGATTATCATGTTAAGGACCAACTCTTGTATCATTTTGGAAAGTTATGCATTCCTCAAACTGAAAGAGTAAATATAATTTGAGAAGTACACACTTCTCTAATATCATGTCACTTTGGTGTAAGTAAAATAGTTGAACAGCTTCAAAGATTTTGTTATTGGCCAAAAATTCATGAAAAATTTTCTAGATATGTAAGAGGATGTACCATGTGTGCTAAAAGCAAGCCCAACAATAGAAAATTAGGATTGTACACTTCACTACTAGTTCCTTCTCATCCTTGGGAAAGTGTTTCCATGGACTTTTTTAGGGGATTGTCTATGTCTAGAAAAGGTCATGACTATTTATATGTTGTTGTGGATAGGTTCAACAAAATGTGTATTTTAGTAACTTGTAACTAACAAATTACAATTGAACAAACACCAAAGTTGTTCTTTCAGCATGTATGGGTTCATTTTGGATTACCCACTTCCATTGTATCTGATCGATATTCCCAATTTGTTGGGAAATTTTGGGAATTGATGGACACCAGACTAAAGAAGAGAATAGCCTTCCATCCACAAAAAGATGGCCAAACAGAGGTAGTCAACCGGACAATGATCTAGTGGATCAGAGGCTATTGCAGCAAGCATCCCAAGATTTGGGATGAACATTTGTGTTATGTGAAACATGCTTACAACTGGGCTAAACATTCTTCTACACAAATATCTCCTTTTGAGACCTATTTTGGTTTCACACCAAGGTCTCCCTTGGATATTGTCTTTGGTAAAGACATAGCAATTCATGGACACAGTGATGTGGACAAGGCAACCAAGTTCATTGAAAAAATCCAGGAGATTCACTAGGAAGTACATGAACAGCTGGAAAAGAGCGAAGCCAAGTACAAGGCAAGGCATGATAAGCATCATACTAAGCATAGCTTCCAAGCTGGTGATCAAGTCTGGTTGTATATCAGCAAAGACATAATGCAAGGTGAATTTAGGAAACTGAAGCCAATAAGGTATGAACCTTTCAGGATACATGAGAAAATTGGTGAGAATGATTTTCGCCTTCAATTTCCATCTTACATGCACATCTATTCAGTAGTTAATGCAAAAATCTTCAGACTATTTGAACCATCATTGATTAAAGATCCTGAAGAGTAGAGCCAGTTGCCTTCTATTGATTATCTGTTGCTTGAATATCTCAATCAATTGTAGGAAGATACAGTTTTTGACAAGAAGGTGAGAACTACAAGCAGAGGAGTGTTGAGTACCTCAGAATTGGACTCAAGGGTTCAAAACAAAGCAGTGCAAGATGGATAGAAATTGGGCAAGTGAGGAATCTATATCATCACTTGATTGATGCTTAAAAACCAACTTTTGGTGGTCCAAAAGCTTTTTCAATGGGAAGGCATGACCCAAATGGATCCTATAACACTATGTAAGTTTTCATGAATTCTTTAATCATGCCAAATATTCAAAGTGTTATAAAGATCAAGCTATCGGAGGGAATCCTCAAACAGTTGAAATGACGATTAACGTGGATCAAAGAGGACCATTGATCTAGCGTGTAAAGCAGCAGACCATGGTAACGCACATTAACACCAACCAGCAAATGCAAGGTCAAATTTAAGAAACGGAGGTATTTTCCAATATGCGATTAGCGGTAAGTCGCTAATCACATATCGCAGGGAAAACCTCTTAGTGAAGAGAATCTCCGAGCACCTAGACCTGAAATAATTATAAAACACGGAAGACATTGTTTCAGTTTCATCGGAGTAGGATTCCATAGAACTGATAGGATATCAGACAGGCTTCGAGTGGGAAGCAGTTTCAACCGAGTTCTACCTGATGCCATACGATGATTGCCATGCATCCTAATTTTAGAGAGAGAGAACCACTCACATTGGGCAGGTAGACATCATGCTACTCAGCTGCCCGATATGAATGACAACCATAGCATCTGGGGCGCCTAGATCAATGCCAGAGGGCATTCCAATGGATAACCGAATTTGACAAGATTATAAAGCAAGATCACATAGGATTTGAAGTTCGATATGGATGATGCATTGGCAGAAGGTTGTGTTTCAGGGGCATTCTTTGAGTTAATAGAAAAAAATGACCATTTCAAATATGTCCAAGAGAACTGACAATAGGTGGCCAAGAGCTAGTAAGGAGAGTTTGTGTACTCAAAAGAGACTTGGGGGATCCAAGTACAGTCTTACTGATTTGTATTTGTTATGTGAGACTCAAATTGAGCTTACTATTGTAAAAATTCTGCTTTGAAGACATAATAGACAGGCCACCACTGAAGGTTGGACTAGGAGACGTAGCCTAGGATTATTGGGTGAACTCCTTATTAAACTTGTTGTGTTTATATGTGTTTCCTATTATATTTTCTTTTGCTGCTTCATTGCTTATGTATTTCGCAATCTTATCAATACGTTGCAAAAAATAACATGGGCACATCCATGGACATGAGTTTGTAATACCTTATTAATTTTCTTATATCAAATATTAGATCACCTAGTTACTTTTTCTTACAACTTTGCCAATACAAATACCCCAACAAGCTAGCCATGGTCTTCCCTACACCCAAGTTCCCAGGAACCTTGGAGATTTGAGCCTATCTAGTCAGCTACAAATGATTACCTTTAGGAACACACAGCTTATCCATCCTATAGAGTAACCCATCTTGGAGATGGTTGACAACGATGTTATCACCATCATGTACATGAATCTGACTCTACGACCACTGATACACCTCCTTGAAATCCTCATCTTCTAAATATGTCTCTCTGTATGCATCATGGGTGAATGGCCCCATGTGCATAAGAGTCCCTAATGATGTAATATTTGATGTGGGAGGCCTTGATAGATTATCAACCAACTTGTTTGTGTTGCCCTTCTTATACTTGATCATGAAATGAAACTTCCATAAAACCCTATCCACTTGTAATTCCTAGTCTATTATACCTTATTTTGGGCTTGCAGGTACTGTAATGACTGGTGATCGATGTGTATTATTGTCTCCTTTCCCATTAGTTAGTGCTTCCACTTATTCATAGCTTGCACCATGGCATAGAGATCCTTATGGTTGGTATGATAGTTAAAAACTGTCCCATGAAATACTTCAAAATTGTAGCAAACAAGCCTTCCTCCTTACATCAAGACATCTCTAAAACCATACCCACTCACATCTTTATCCACTTCAAAGGGTTGTTGCAAGTTTGGTAATTCCAGAATGGGTGCTTCACTGATATTTTCTTTAACTCATCGCAGCCTTTTGTTGCCCTCTTCCCCACTAGAAACTCTTGCCACTTGTTGTTATGCATGGATCAATGTTTCTACCACTTAAAACGAGGCTATGAATTTCCTTAGGTACTGTGTTTCTCCAATGAAACTCCTAACCTTAGTAACATTAATAGGCATTGACCCTTTCATGATGGCCTCCATATTGGAAGGATCTAATTTCAATTGTCCTCCACCAATCACATATCCCGAAGACACCAAGGAATGCTTCTCAAACTAACACTTCTTGAGATTTGATGGCATCTTGTGCTTCTTCAATGTTTCAAAAACCCACACCAAATGTTAAATATTCTCCTCCTAGGTAGCACTACATACCAAAATATCATCCAAATTTACAATAAAAAATGAATATATAAAAGGGTGTAGTACATGAGTCATTAATCTCATAAATGTAGATGGTGCATTACATAGGTCAAAAGGCATAACTAACCACTCATACAAGCCTTGCCTAGTTTTGAAGGTGGTCTTCCATGTATCTTAGTCTTTGATTCAGACCTAGTGATATCGAGACTTTAAGTCTAGCTTGGTGAAATAATTTTCTTGCTACAACTGATCTAGCAAATCACCTATTCTGAGCAGGGGGTATCTGTTCTTGAGTGTGATTTTATTCAATGCCATGTAGTCTATACACATCCACCAAGCCCCATCCTTATTTAGCACAATCATGATGGTTGATTGACATGGTGATGTACTCAGTCGAATGACACAATGTTCCAGTAGCTGCTACAACTTTTTCTTCTGCACACTTTCTTCTATAACAGACTAGTTGTACAACCTAATATTTGGTAATGGGGAGTCTAGCAATAGTTGGATCTTTTTCTCCACTTCTCTCTTAGGGGGTAGCCCTTTAGGCTCTCATAACATGTCCTTATATTCCTATAAAAAATCCTATAATTATTGTTTATTTTTCTTAGTACAGCCCTTTATGGATGTCTTGCCTCTTATTGACTCATTTACAGACTTATTTTCTCTTAAAAACAATAAAACATACTTCTTGTTGGAACTGATCCATTTCTTGGCTTGGTTGGCACTTACTAATGAAAATTTCAACTTGCCTTTCTATGCATTGATGACGAATGATTTTCCATCCTTGATGAGTCAGTACTAGTTAGCTCTCCGCATGAATATTGCATCATTCAAGTACATGTATGGACTCCCAAACATGACTCCACATACATCAACGAGAACCACATTCAAATCTACTTCATCAATAAAATCAGCACTTATAGAAAATATACTTTTACATTTTTTTGTTACCTTCAACTCTACAACCTTATGTACCCATCCCAGTGGATATGGATCCTAAGTCAAATGAAGCATCAATCTTCGTCTCTTGAATTGTATCGTTACATGGAAGATTTTGGTCATTTCTTTATCTTCCTATTGCCTGAAGTCTACTTAGATTCACCTCCTTGTATACCAATGCACAGAACAATCCATTCAAAGTGAAAAGGACAGTTCATTCAAAGTGCAAGTGAATGAGGAGACAAGATCAAACAAAGATCTTGAAGACAATTCCACAGAGGATGTGGTTAGAATTTCAAGGAGATAAAAGAAGTTGGTAAGAGTTTCTAAGTGAAAGCAGAATGTGGCAGAACCTTGAGGAATTCCAACAGGTGGGACAAAGAGGTCAGTTGTATTCTTAGAAGATGCAGATGAGTTGAAGCCTATAAGGAGCAAAGGGAAGTGCTCAAAGGAGGTTCCAGAGATACAGAACCAAGTGATTTCGAAAAGACCAAGCACAAAGGAGATCTTGGTGAGGTAAGTGGCAACAGGGAGGACTTGTTGTGGTAGAGGCTTTATTGCAACTCATAGTGAAGTGAGTGAGGAACTCATAGAGATGGAGAGGATGATGATTAGTGACATTCATAACAGAGGTTCCGAAAGAGATCATAGCAAAGGACAAAAGACTAAGGATGCCAAGGCAAATGGGATGAGAATGAGCGATGAAGAATATGATAAAGAAATGGTTGAGATAGCAGTTTAGCTCGAAGTATTAATGGAGATGTTGTAGGGAAATAAAATAGACTAGAAATATGGTTATGTCATGAGAAAGAAAGTGAAGTGGCAGAGGCTATAAGAGAAGAGGAATCAACAAGTGAATATGTAGTTAATAAAGGAGCTCAGGGAACTTGAACAGATTTTGGATGCCAAATTGGAGACATAGCAGTTCGAAAGAGTTGAGCTACAACAAAAGGGAGATGCTAGAGAAGATGTTGAAGTTTTTATATGTGAACCAAAACGTGGACCATTACTTTTTGAAAGTGATGAAGAGCCATCAGAGTTGGATCATATGAATGATTCAGAGTAGCCAAAAGACTTGATGACTAAAGCATCAAATGAGATTGTAAGGACTTGTGATTTTAAAACTAATAATTTGTGTATGGTTGCAGGTTTCGAAGAAAATAGGAAGTCTTATAAAATTGTCAAAAAGAGGAAAGAATACCTCCCAAAGAATGAATGTTTTGAAGTAGAATATGACAAGGAGACTAGAAAAGAAACAGTTCACTATAGTGAACAAGTGTAAAGAGGCATCATTAAAGCAAATGGTGTTGGAGCGAGACTGGCTGATAGTCTCAAGAGTTTTTTTGAGTTTGAATTAACACACTGATGTGCTGACAGAGGAGTTAAAGGAGAGATTTGAGCAACATACTGAAATGTTTCCAGAAGAAGAGGAAGAGGTACAAAGGCCTTATATTTTTTATTTTGATAGTTGTCTTATGAGGGAAGATTTTGTTGCAAAAACTAGAACATATTTGGCACGGGTTAGCAACCAAGTGAAAGAAGAAGAGGAAGAACATATATTGAAGGATGTTAAGAAAAATTTAGTAGAGGAACAAGGACCATGTGATGATGGGTCAATAGCAAATGAAGAAATGGGAGATTGTGAAAAATTTCCAAAGTTTACTCCAAATAAAATCTATGAGTTAGATAGAGAATTAGACTTTCAAAGGAGGAAGTTGGAAGAGCAAAGGATAAATGGTCAAGATAAATTGTTGATGAAGGGGGACAAAGACAAGAAGAAGTTGACAGGTACATAAAACAGAATCAGAAAATTGTGTTAAAAGACAATATGGTAGTAGCTGAAAAGGTGCAAGACAATAATGAACAAGAGAGTAAGGATAAAGGAGTGGCAGTAGTAATCGAAATTCAGGGATTAAGAGTTGAAAACAATTAGCAGACAGAGGATATACTAGACAAGGAAATTGAGTTGATAAGAAGGTTAATGATGAAAGTGTTTCAAAAGAAGATAACAGCAAGGAAGGAGAGGAGCGATAACAAGAGGAAGATAGTAGTAGACTATGAAATCATGGCAAGTGGAGCATTAAAACATAAGGTATGGAGACTTGGAGAACAATAGCAACCAATAGGAGTAATAGAACAATTAACAAGCAAAGACATATTACAAAATAAAGTCTAGGATCCTAGAGGAATCAATTATCCAGACTTATGACCAGGTGGTCATACATTTTCTTACATGGGGACTCTGATGTAGGAGCATTCAACTCAACATTATAATTGTATTTTAGTAGACATAGGTGGTCTTGTGTTTCAGGGAAGTTGGTTTCCTAATTATTGAATTAATGTAATTATTAAGAGTTTTGAGTGATTTTAATGAGAATAGCATTTAATTGAATATTGTGAGACATATTTTTAAATGTTCTCCAATGTAGGAGAAAATGAGAGATTTAGGATAGTTGAGAGAACTGAGGGATTTGATAATTGATTGTAAAACTTAGATTAGGAGTTAGTTCATGATTTTGTGGATTTGAGGGAATCCTTAGGGATGAGGAAGAGATTTCGGGATTTTCTTGAGAGGCTTATGGATCTAAACCAGGAATTGGCTTTAGAATCCTTTCGTATAAATGTGAGCCAAAAAAGGCATAGATGAAATGGTGAGATAGTTAGACAATTAAGCTAACTAGAGGATGACTGTAAGCCTACCGGAAAATTGTAAACAGAGGCCACTGACATTAGAAAATTAGGCCAAAGATAGTGAGATTGTGTAAATCTTTTCTTATATATACATAGATTAATTCTGAAATTGTATAAGTGTGTGGTTTGAGTATTGAATGATGAATTATGAATGAATTAGAGTATTATGTATAACATATGTTTGCAGGCAAAGTCCAGGTGAATACACAGAGGAGAAGAATGATACAGATGATCGTAATGGACCTTTGAATGATTTGAAGGATCAAAGTGAAAGCTCTAGAGGGACAGTAATGAAAGAACACACATGCTTAAGCTTAGGAGGAATTGCGCAACGGAACATTGGAGGGAAAGAAAGCTTAGAGTAACCCGAAAACACAGTTGAATTGAAGCAATGGTGTAAAATCCAAATGAAAAGGGGAACGAGGAAGTAAAGTATTGATACACAGTAACCATTGGATCTAATAGATCAACGGACAAGATTAAGTTGCAAAGGACAAGATAAGTGAGATCACATCACAACATATCTCAAGAGTGAGTAAAGAGGCCTTAAGTGATGGATGATTGCGAAATGTGAAATCATTGTTTATTGTTCTATCAAATGTTCTGATCAACAATGAAATATCACATCACAATGTTTTAATGATGAGGGATGAACCTTTGGCCATAAGAAATTACGATGTTTGACATTGCGAAGTGCGATGTAAGCGAAATGAGGATACTTGTCACATGCAATGAGAGTGGACTCGAGAAGGTAATGGACGCAGTTTATGGTACTTGGAATCTGGGTTGTGTTATTGCATATCGGGTAGAAAGGAGGAAGGCATATTGTGTTATCTACGAGATTGCAATTGTGATTTAGATAAAGTTAAGTCTCAAAAAATGTGCCAAAGTAGAGGAATCAAGAAAAGGTATGGTTTACATATGTTTGGTATGTATTCTATTATAAAATGTTTATTATAGCATTAAAGCACTGATAGATGGTTTGTGGGTTAAGTCTTTGTGTGACCCAAAGTTAATAAAGGTTTATGGGCTTTAGTTATATGTGTGGGCGTTAAGAGTAATGAAGGTTTAATGAAAGCTTAACGATAGTGGATGTATAAAGAGCATCGATATTAAAGGTTGATAAAAGGATTATAAGAGTCATTAAGTTATGATGATAAAATGATTGATTAAGGGTTGATCTGTGGTTAGTTTGATAAATCATTGCACTGAGTTGGAATAAAAGGGGCCTTATCCATTATGTAATGAATATTTGACCCAGTAGGTCATATTAATTCCTGGGGAACAATGGCTTATTCATTTGGATATGCATACTGTGGGTAAAAGCAGGGTATTCCTGTGTTAGTCGGTACTAGTTAGACCTCCTCATGAATATTGCATCATGCATGTACATGTATGGAATCTTAAACATGAATCCACATACATCAATGAGAACCACATCCAAATCTACTTCATCAATAAAATCAGCACTGATAGAAAATATAATTTTACATTTTTTTGTTACCTTCAACTCTACATCCTTATGTACCCATCCCAATGGTATGGGTTTGGATGATCACGAACTTCCATCCCCAATTTCTTGAAGAGATCTAATACAATGAGATTTGTCTGTGATCCTAAGTCAAATAGAGCATCAATCTTCGTCTTCTTGATTTGTACCATTACATGGAAGAGTTTAGTCATTTCTTTATCTTCCTTTTGCCTGAAGTCTACTCAGATTCACCTCGTTCTATACAAATGCACATACGATATTCTCAACCACATATGAGTTTCTTTCAACTTGGTTTCTCAAATTAGTGGCCCTGAGATTCTTCTTCTTATTATCTTTCTTCTTGTTCTGAGGGTTTAGATTTGGATGAAATGTCCAACACTTCTCCTCTGTATGGCCATCAATGTTGTAGTGGTTGCAGTGGTTGCTAGGATATTTGCACTGGCGTGTTGTGGCTATCTCCTTTTTATCTTTTCCCTCTTTTTTCTTCTTCTTCTCATCCTTAGAAGAGTCTCATTTCTCCTTTTTCTTCGATCCACTTGATTGCGCTCTTTTCAGGCCTATGTTCTCAAAGTACTATGCCTGTACACAAGCCTCTTCCATTGCTTTAGGCTTGAACAATATCACTTGCTCATGAAGATGGCAGTATAGACCCCCCAAATACTTTAGGAGTATATCTAGGTTCTTTGGAGAGATACCCAACATTATAGCCATCTTTCTGAATTCAGTGGTGTACTCCTCAATGCTTTGGCCTAGCTATTTCCTAAATTAATTCCACCAGATCCACTTTCCTTCCACATACCCAATGCGATAAAACTATGAATTAGTGAGGGTTTTTAAATCCTCCCACTTAGTCACTAGAGGTTCTCCCTCCAACCTCAAGGTTTTTGTGTGGCTCTCCCACCAACTCAATACATGGCCCTCCCATTTCAGCAACTCGAACGAGATCTTCTACCATTCCTAGATCGGATGGACATTGAAATAAACTTCCACTTGCTACAACCAGTGGTTCAACTCCAAAGCATCGATTTCACCATGGTATGGCTTGATATTGACTTATGCTTCCACTTTAAACATGTATTGGTTCACGACACTTGAACTAGGTTGATATTTTTTGGGATCTTTCTTCAATTGGTTAGCTACGTCTTCTCGATCTCTCGATCCCCCTTATGATTTTTTTCTCTACATCCAAACCCCGTTCTTCTCTAAATATCCCCATATTATTTCTTAGGGATTTGATGACAAGGTTTACATTATGGTTTATATCTGCAACTTTTTCTTTGAGCCGCAAAAACCTCACCTCTAAAGGATCACAAGGTTCATTTACAGATTTATCACCCATGATTAGGGTTTTACAGTTTTCGGCCTCGTCGATATAGATCCCTGCAATATCCATAAAACACCCAAAGAAACCTCCTCTAATACCAAATGATCTGTAAAACTCTGTGGATATTCAACAAGACAATTTGTCACAACATATATGCTAATATTATTGAGATTCCACACTCTTAGAGTTTATTTAATTTCTAGATACGTAAAACTAAGTGTAATTAGTGAATGCATGTAAAAGTAAATCAAGAAGAAAAGTAGAGAACAAAAAAACAAACTCACACACACACAATATACACAAGATATGCTCACAGGGAAACCATTTCAAGAGAAAACCCGGCTAGAAGGTGAGGTCGCTTCGCTCTCTTTCGCTGTTTGGAAATATGATTGCAAATACAAAAAAGTAATGTCTATGGCCTATGGGATGGTAAAGTGCATAGATACTCTCTTTGTTATCTACCTCCTATCTCTCCTAGCTATCTTTGCTCAACTATGGAACCAAATGCTCTCGAAATAATTGAATGCCTTTTCCTTCTAGTGACCCGATTATAACACAGCCCAATAGCCTACTAGTGGTTAATTTTAACTACATCAATTATTAACTAGAGTTATAAAATAGAATATTCTAGAGCACTTTATATCACAAACACCTGGCTAGCCCCTTTTGTATTAATAATGGAGGATGATCTGGCATCCTCCCAAACTATAGGTGGGAAAACAGGAAGGTCAACTTCTGAGTGGCATAACTTTTGCATACCGACTCTGATTGATATGATTCTTACGTCGTCGGAAATATTTCTATGTGTACAATAGCATGAAAAGGTTTTGACTTTTGTGGAAAATTTGTTCCCCCAAAAAATTTTTTTTTATGCCTCAAAACACTCATGGAATTGCAAACCTTATTTCACCAAACTGGGTCCCACCAGTAAAAACGGTCCTGCGAGATGATTCCTCCACTTCTTATACTCCAAATACATCGAGATGGATGAAGAATAATATAATGACCCAATTTAGATTATTTGCAATACTCCTATTAGTTGGATCGATCTAGTGAATAGGGTCCTCATTGGACCTGATATGCTCAAGAAAATGGAGCATGAAATCCAAACCATAAAAAATTGAAAGTGGCGTAAGATAGGAAGAAAAGCTAGGCATATCAACATAGGGTGCACAAATAATTCTCATTTGAGAAGCATTTTTATAAGAGAATTAAGCCTAATAATATTTCCCTAAAGATTGATACATGTGCTAAGTTGGCACGACTGTATTGTGGTGCTTGTGATGTCCTTGAGAGGATTAGACCAATGGCATATAGGTTGGCCTTACCCCCTTCAATCAAAGTTCATGATGTTTCCCATGTTTCCTTACCTAAAATATATGTGCAATATTATAATCATGTTATCTATTTGTTTGTGTTATAGCTGGAACCAAAGGGAGATTTGCAGTCAAAACCAACATGCATTCTAGACCAGATGAGCCTCGTGATTCAAAATTGAGCAATATAGCAAGTCAAAGTGCAGTGGAAGCACTTTGGGTAGGAGCAGGGCACTTGGGAAATGGTTGATTCCATGAACACTAAATATCCATTTTTATTTGTTGGTTAAGAAAAATGTGTATATGATTGTAAATCTTGTATAGAGTTATGTATGTAAAGTTCCATAAAATAAGATGTGTTTGTATTTTATTTTTGTTATGCATATGGGGAAAAGAACACTGCGAGAGGTACGTTCCCTCAAGTGGGAGGTGTTTGTGACAATCCCACCCATGGTTCTCTCATAAAATTCATTGTAAATATTTTTAAAAAGATAAAATTTAAAAGGGGGACTCGGTCAAAGTGACACAAATTCCAAAGATGAGGAGGAGGATTGTTTTTTTCGATCTGAGGTTTCCTTCTGCAAAAAATATAATTTTTTTGGACAACCATTAAAATTTGGTTGGTGCATGATTTTTAGGGATTGGTTTTTAAATTAAATGGGTCACAAAAGAAAGTATGCATGCCCATGTGCTTGAGAATCATGATAAGGAAAGAGAATAGGAAAATCTATGAAAGACTAGACTGGGCAAGGTAGCAAGTATGGGGATGGGAACCCGTGATTAATAAGAAAATAGAAACAAAAAAGAGGTGGAATCTTTCATTCATTCATTCAAGTAGAGAAACCATTCAAATAATATAAAAAGGGAGTGAAGCATAACAACAACTCTCAAAACAGAATTGAAGGGGTTGGTATTCTAGTTCCCTATAGGTTGTGTGTTGGGATACTAGTCTCTACAGCCTTGTAACATCTTGGGGTCCCTGGAGGCTATGGGTTGAGATAGGTATCTCTGAAGCCTTATAACAACTTAGGTGTAACAACCCCTGGTTGATTTTTTATGTAAAAATAATAATAAAAAGGTCATGGGACATGTATTCCAAGCTAATGCTTGGGAAAAATATAGAGATGGGTGTAACTAGTGATTAATTTATGGTTATTAAAATTGGCAAAGGAATTTCCAAAGGAAAAGTGGTATTAATTGACATTTTATGTACGAAATAAAGGAAAATAGGAGAAAATGTGGATGAAAGGTCACAAATTTGCATGAGAGGGAAATTGAAGGAAAATGAGGAAAATAGAGGCCTCAATGATAAAAAGGCTTGTGAGGATTAGTTCATAAAGTTTTGTCAGTCCAGATTTGCAGCTCTCTTCTATACTCTCACTCTCTCATACTCTTCCACACTTAGAGAAATCTCGGAGCACTTTGGAATTCACTTGATATGGAGAAACAACACAAAGGAAAGCAAGAAAGCACAGGTAAAAATTTTGATCAACAACTACCGTGGGATTGCTTTGTTGAAATATCAAGAAATGGTAGCAATAGCGTTTAGTATATTCCAATTTTAGTTTGTCCTTGAATTAGAATTGTGAATTGAAATTCGAATTTAGTCTCACCAGCTACTTGAAAAATAATTAATTAATTCATCTTGGATTAATTAGTTGGAGAAATTTAAGCTAGAAGTCTTTGTGAAGTCATGCAACAAGTATCCCTTTGATTGAGGAGGTTTTCCCTTAATTAAGGAGACAAGGATGAGTTGTATTTGAGTTGTAATTAGTTAGCTCAGTTAACTGAGTTAAGTCAAGTTAAATTAGTTTCAAACAGTTTGAGGAACTAATTGTGAGTTCAGTCAGTTAATGCATGCATGCATGAAACTAGTGTACTCTAGATAACTGAAGATTCTCTCATAAATAACTCATGCATGTTAGTTCAGACAAAAACCTAGTTGAGACTAAAGATAGGGACAGTGTACTATCAGTTGGAGGAATTTTCCAATAAAGGAAACTCATCCATGTAGAAGGAACAAGTCTCCTTGAGGATTTCATAGTTTTAAAGGGTGTGAGATTAGTGTGAGTGATCAGTGTTACACTTGATAAGATGAGAATCACCAAGGAGAAACTGTGCAAGGAAATAGGAGGCTTGGAGGGTAGAGGATAAGGCTTGTGAGAAGCTTTGTTTACCTATGAGCATCTAGGAGGATTGTACTGAGAATTGGTTAGTTGTAAGAGAGAAGGCTTTGTACAATCTTGATGTGTTTCCACCTTGTATGATAATATAGATAGTGGGGTTTTTAGCTGAGGCTTTCCCTTGAGTATTTTCTGTGTTTCATGTGTATTGATTCTTCTTCTTATGGTTATATGTGTCCAGCTTTGATTCAGCTCGATCTTTAAGCTTCTGCAAGTTTGATAGTAGAAGTAGATTATTGTATTTTGCTTTGGTATATTGCATTATCGAGCTAATCTACAGTCAAATTCTATACATAGATCTCAGAGGTAGATTTGCAGAGAATTTGTAGGAAGTTCTACATGCTTTTTAGGTAATTCGTTGCATGTTTTATTTCCTTAATGATTTTTTTATGCACGGTCTATGCATGCAATTTTTTTGGTTATGTGTTTTCATTGGCATGGAGATTTTCTTGGATTAAGAGTGGTTTTAGCCTTGACTTGCAATTTTCTGGATAATCATGTTGTGATGGATTTTTTCCACTTGATTTTTTTTTCTCATTGGTGATCGCGCTCCTTATGGTTGTGGGTTGGAAGAAATGCTCTAGAATCCCTAGAAAAGTGTTGGTTGAGTTACTAGTACTAGAGCTTAGGTTGGGACAAATGCTCTAGAGCCCTTGTTGGGTTCAGTTACTAGTCCATGGAGCCATGTTGGACAAATGCTTTGGAACCTTGGTTGGTTGTGGATTGAGTTACTAGTTCTAAGAGCCTTGGAAAACTTCCGTACGACCAATCTGGTTTGTTTTAATGATGTCCGACTGTCGAACTAGAATCACTATGGTTGAGGGATGATGTGGTTTTTCTTTTGAAGCTATGCTTTGGTTTTGTATTGGTTTATTCCATGAGATACCACATTCATACTTGGAATATAGCATGAGGGTGATTGGATGAAAGAGAGATTCTCTTCAGTCCAATCTATGGTCAGGTGGTACGTGGAAGTCCCTGACTTGCTTTGTATTTTAATATATTATAATAGTTATACCCCTATTATGATTTATGTATACTTGCAATGATTGTATTGGTGGTATTATAACTGAGTTTCCATGTTTTTTATCTTGATTATTTCCTGGTTATATGTTGGTTATATGATGTGTTATATCAATGGCTCGTTACATGTTTTGAATTTATTGAATGGTTGATGATTGCATGACCTAAAAAGTGTTATTACAACTACGTGGAAAATGTATAGAGCCTTCTTGGTGATTCCCAAATGAATGTTAGATTATTATAGTCATGTATGCATACATAATTTGTAGCCTTTATGTATACCATGTGTTTGACAGAATGTCTAGTGTGTTCTAGACAGTCTAGGTCAAGTTTTTTATTTAAGTTTATATGTTTAGCTTTTTCATCGAGTACATTATGATTCTAGAAATTCTCAAAAAGTTATGGTGAGTTTATGATGATTCTATTGTGAGCTTCTTGAATTATTGAGCATATATGTATTTATAACCTAAAAGTATTATGCACACAAGTGTTTGCATAAATGAGTAATCTGGACCTCCAACTTCCCTGGGTCTTAACTTTGGCATACAATCTTTGTTTGACTATAATAATACTTTGTTTCAAAGATCTCCACGATGAGGCTAATAAAATCCTACACATTATAATTTGACACTTTCCTGATCTCTTTGTTTTCCATAAAAATGTTGTTTAGACCCTCAAAATGACCTTAGAGGTTTAGAACTTGATAAACTACCAAAATAGATTTTTTTTAAAATTTAAGGAAACACTCTGAAAAAAATAGTGTTGCATAAAGTTAGGTTGAGACCAGTGTGATCATGTATCAGTGGGTGTTTATAATCAGTTATGGACATGTCGACCTCATTTTCCATAAGTTCATCATGGAAATAAGATCTCACATAATAGCTCTCATCTCATGTTTACTATGGAAAGTCGATGAAAGTGGGTAAATATGGGGTGAGGTGGTTACATTACATTCCTTGGAGGTTGTGGTTTGAGATATAAATATCTAGAGCCCTACAATAACCTTTGTTCCCTGGAGGTTGTGGGTTGAGATAGAAACATTTGGAGCCCTGTAACAACTTGTGTCCCCGAGAGGTTAGGGCTTGAGATAATAGTCCCAATAACCTAAGACAACTTTGGAAGATATCAATCCTTGAGTTAATATCTAAAGAGATCATCCCTGAAGTTCTGTATGTTTTCACTTGAGCGTCATAGTAGATTTTGTACTTCGTGGGAAGGAGGTGAATGCTTAGTATTAGTCTTGAGGGTGGAGGTGGTGAACCTCTGAATTCCTTAGACATTGTTTAGTGTACCAAGAAACTAGTGGGATTGAGGAAAGAGGTCCTGTGGAGTCTTTGTTCTAGATAGTACTTGGGGATTCAATCCTTTGAGAAAGCTGCAATTCAGTCTCCAAAATCTAGCTGAGGGTTGACAACTATAAGTGAGCTTAGCTACAATTGTCTATGGTTAGGTAGAGATACTTTGTCCCAAACTCAGTTCCTTGCAAATCTAAATATAAGTATTCTTTTGTACTTCTTTATAATACTAGTTTTATGATGCATTTATAGTATGAAATGGATATGGATTTCTGAACTATAACAATGATATTAATTTAATGAGTTTGTGGCTACAAGTTTGTTTGGAAATGACACTTATTGTTGTGATGAAATCATGTATGTAAAATATTGCATCCCTAAGACGAATGATGTTTTTATATAAGTTAAGAAAATGTGTGCTTCTAGACTGGAAATGAAGTGTTGTAGTGATTTTTGTTTTTATTTATAACACACATATACATATTATACAATGTTTGATGTTTATATGATAACAATGGTTATGTTGCAACCCTGAACTGGAATTTTGTCTCGTATAAATTATTGAACAATATTGTTAACAATGTATATAAAGTAACACCAAAAAAATTATGTAATGTTATAGGCAATGAAATAATCCATGAGAGTCTTGATTGAAACCAGGAAGCATTGCACTTCAAGACACTTTCCATTAATATAAATTGATTACATAGAATATTGTCTCTATTATATATATATTACATATATATACATATATGTATATATATATATATATAATATATATATATATTTATACATATATATACATATATGTATATATATATATATATATATATATATATTTATATATATAATATATATATATATATGTATAATAATATATATATAATATATATATATATATATATATACACACATAACATATATTATTTATATATATATATATATATGTATATGTATATATATATGTTAACATAGTTACAAGCCTGTGATTATGCATAAGAGGTGTCACATTAAATCTAAAAGAGTTATTTTCTCTTTTATCTATAGGAATAGACTGAAACCCTTGCATGAAGGCTTAGTCATCCTTCTATTATAAAAAATATGGATGTCTTCCACTAACGTTGTAGCGTAGATGGTTAGGCCCACGAAGCCCCTACATCACACCATGGAGCTTCTTACAAGACCGATTGGATTCTGGAGCACTCGACATGTGGCATTAGAGGTGAATTCCTTTCAGGAATTAATCACAGGTCCTCAACCGAAGTGGCTACATGAGCACCTATGCCTATGTGCCTGAAATTTCCATGTTTCAATACGGGAAATGTCAGAGGGATAAGAAATCATTGGAGTGGACTTTTCCCTATCTCAGGAGGGGTAGCACTATAACGTGTGTTAGCAAACCACTTTTTCCATCGTTTTCACCGAGTGTTGATGTCATTCGTGGGGATTGCAAATCTCTATGGCAGATCCATGGTCAAAATGAGTAGGCAAAAGTAATCAACAAATATTTGGAGCAAGCTCGCACAATATGCATTGAAACCTGAATCGGGCACATTACACAAGGCTTAGCCATGTGAAAAGTTTGAGTGCAAGCTATATACATTGCATGGAAGGCAGAGCCCTAAACTTATAACATAATTCTAGCTAATTTTATCCATTAACTAGAGGAAACCTTAGTTGTGGCATCCATAGATTGGCACACCTGATTTCCCTCCAAGGAAACTAGAGGAGAATAAGATGACGTTGTCTGGAGGTAAAAACCAGGAAGGCTCAACATGCAGGTTTTCTTTGCACAATGATGGGATCGGATAAGATGACATCATTCATGATGAGTTGGTTGACACGCCAGCCCAATTGTCCTGTCATTGGTTGGAGGTGGTGCCCACAAGACAACACAACCTGGTGGCTCGAACCCAGAGGAATTGTGGGCACAGCCAAAAGAAAAGATGGAATCATGTTAGTTAGGATGGTAGTAGCCATGTTAGCCTAGTGTTTATACTATTGGCAAGAGGTCTACCCCCTAACATGTTGGCCTATTGTAGTCAACTCGAGGTATGAGGAAGTGTAGTGAGTGAAAGCACCAAGATAGATCTAGTAGGATGAAGTGTGCCTGATAATCATACCATTGGCCAGAAGGGTGGCCCACTGACCTTGTGGCTTAAAGGCTTTATCTTGGAAGAACAAGAGGATGCGTAAAGGGGAGTTTAGACATAGAATGTGTGGGATGACATGTGCCCGATAGTTATTCTATTGGCTAGAAGTTGAGCATGTGGGATCAGGCCAAGAGGGCCTCCATGTACACCTGAGTATGGTGTGATTGGTGTAGAAGAGGCGCACTTTCCATGTAAGCTCGACAATCCCCGCCTAGAGGTGAAAGGGGAGAAGTTAAGGAAGGAGTCAAGAGGTGATGATTAGGCTGACGTAGATAAGACCTCATGGAGAGGAACGTCATCTCGACTACTTATCGATTGGTTGGGGACTGACCCCACTATCCACACAAGAATAGTAGAGGAGCTAAAAGAATAACAAAGGGGAGCATTGGGGTAAGGGTGTTGAGATGACGACACCAGGTGGGACATACCCTAGTCAATCAAAAAGAATAGTAGAAGGATTTGTCAGGATCGTGCGTCGAGGTGAGCTAGCATGGGATGATGAAGCAATGTCTCTCGTGGACCAATCAGAAATGGGGTGGGCAGAGATAAAGCCCAAAAATCATATTCTTGCGACACCCTACCTTAGTGATGTCAACAGGAGGAGGGGAAGGGTGCCACAATTTCCCTAGAATGTCAAATGGAATGCCATTAATAAGGATCATTGGATGCAGGAGTCGAAACCTTGAGTTGGAACCCAATTCCACCACCCCTTCCAAATTAATTGTCGAGCATGTTAGCTTGGTGCAATCTAGCGCATATCACTTATCTCCCTTCGATTTTGACAATTGTCAGATTGGGTGGGTAAGTTGTGGAACCTATAATGTATTGTAGTAACAATAATAATAATAATCAATAAAATAAAAAATTAGTAACGCACAAGTGAATAAATAAGAAATAAATAATAAAGAAATAAAATAACAATAAATAATATAAATGAAATATAATAAGTAAATAAATAATAAATAGTGAAGCGCATATATCGTAATAGTAAATAGTAAGTAGAGTTTTAAATAAAGATATAATAAAAATATCTAAAAAAAATATTTAAAATAAGTAAAGTTAACAAAAGTTAAAAATATAATAATAAAGGGAAAAAGAGTTAAATTAAGAGAAATATTGTATTTAAAAAATTAAAATAAAAAAATAAAAACTGGCATGTTAACCCCTTTCTATTCTTCGAGCTATTTGGTCTATTTAATGGACTTGGTCTATTTAATGGGCGATAAGAAGAATGATATTTTCATTCTTTCTATTGGAAAAAAATGTTGTGAGGAAAATGATCCCTCGATAGCAATATATTTACTGAGAGCTTGGGAGTGGAGAGTTGTAGAAAGATTATGTGTAGTTGAGCCTATAATTGGGTGGAGAGATGCCCCCAAAACTTGGGGTTAGCAAAATTCAAATAGCTTTCAATTCCAAAATCACAAGTAAGGAATATCATCACTACAGATATGTTGTATATGCTTATGTTTTCCGAAATTCTATACTAATTAATTGAATAATTTTATGTTGATCGCATAAATTATGTAATTAACTACGTATTCAATCTTGTGTCATTATATGTGATATCAGAGCAAGATTCAACTCTATAAGACTTCTAGATAAAAATTGGAAAAAAATTCTTTAATTAAATTTACCAATAATTTTACTTTTAATAATATAATAAATTTGAAAAAATAAATACAATAGTTTAAATTTTATTTATTTAACTATATATACCCTCCAAAATATTGTATAATTATATATATGCATAATAAGATAACATTGATTTAAAATAATTCTATTAAATGTAAACTTTAAATGCCATGCCTTATAATTATATACATGCATAATATTGATTTCAAATAATTCTATTAAATAGAAACTTTATTACAATTATATACATGCATATATTCATCGCGTAGTCTAATGAGGCGGAGGAGAAATTCCAGTCATATTTAGAGAAAATCTAGCAAGGCTTTTTGTAAATCCAAGTTATAGTTGTTAAACTTCAAAATTTTAGGTGTCTTAGACGTTTTTGATGGTTCTGAGTCCATTTCCACCATAAAAAACATGATTCAAACACTGCCTCTACCAGATTTTTTGAAATGTTTTTGTCTGGATTCTGACTACTTTTAGCTGTCCAAGCAATTCCCCCTGGTTAAACGACTCCTATATTCATTTAAAATAATGCCATTAAATATCAACTTTAAACACCTCTCTTTTACATGCATTAATTGTGTGCATGCATATTTTGAATATATTATAATAATGGTTATATTTAAAATATATAATTCTAAATTGACATCCACTTAGACGTATAAAAGGAGAACTAATATTCAGGAATGAGAGTTTTTTATATAGATTATATTTAAAATAATTTTCAACAAGAAATTCCATGATGAACTAGAATTTATACCACTGAAATCAAAAGAAATATATGAAGTTGACAAAAAAAATGGAGCCCCCCACTGGCTTAGAGCTTTATGTCTTGATTGGATTTTGGGATTTTAGTTTGAATGTGTCGCTAATTAGATATGAGACCATGAACGGGTGCTCAACATTCAACAATTGTTTGGCCAGGATGCATGCAGCATTGCTTACGGTCACAATATTTCCTCAAATATAAGGGTTTTGTCTTGCCATTTGTACCCTTGAATAGATTTTCTCTCAACTCTATGGACGACCTTCTGCTCTAGGTAGGCAGCGAGGAATGGAAACCGATAACCGAGCCTTGTGAAATCTCCTCCCCCTAACAAATAAATTGGTTAAAAAAAATAAAAGCTATCTAAAAATATATCTAAGGATTCAACAGAATAGTGTCAATAGTTTAAAAAAAATGGTTTTTCCCATCTTTCGGTA